>CAJHNH020003780.1:295347-367847 GCA_905116865.2 Candidula unifasciata
TCCTTCTGTGAAACGACAACGATAATTGTGTTCCTACTCTACTGCTACAGGTTCAGGTGGATGATAGACCTGGCTGTAATGAACTTATGTATGGCAAGCTAGATTATGCAAGGGCCCTTTGGGAGCGAGTGAACAGTGCGGAGGCGCAGATTGATCATTACGGTCTGAGGAGAATGGTGATGCGAGAAGTTACCAGGGGATCTGGCCGACGCTCAATATTCAGGGAAAGGATGAGACGGATATACAATCAGACAGTTACTAGTGCCATCGGAATTGGAACTCTTGCTGTTGAAGATGGAGACATAGCACTTATGGAAGTGTCCAAAGTGCTGTTATGTCGATTCTTCATTGAACATTTGATATACCTGGTTGATGAAAAGCCATTTACTCAGGTTTAGCCTTGCGAGTACGACTGTTACTCTGCCGAGGCGCTATTGTCATTTGGCAGTGACAAGATCTAGTTCCATGTTGGCTAATATATCTTTGATGGTTTATTTGGTCTTATGTGTCCTATAATCTCAGTGTCTTTCATATACTTGTATGAGAGTGCATCAATATTTATGAATTTGTCCTTAAGGTTATGATATAAAATAAACTTTGTATAACAAGCCTCGACAATTACTTGCCTTTACTGGGGGATGAGGCTGGCACAGGAACTCTTGTGACCAAAAATCAAAATACCATGTACCATGTGTCGCATAGCTCACTCTTTAAAATGAGGAATGTGCAATATCGGTATTGGAAAGTACACATATGTGTGGGATGAACATTATCGTGATTCAACAGGACACAGGGACTGGCCGGGATTTGTCTAGATTGGTAATATTACCTCTACAGTTTAAATTTACATACATTGAGGCCAAATCTACCCGATACACGGAGGGAATCCTAAACAGTGAAACTAATGTATTGGAAGTGGTCCACAAGACGGTGCTGGCAAAGAAGGATCGGTTGTGAAGGGAGGACGAAGATTGGGCTGGACTGAATCTGGCTATCGATTAGACGTGCGGTAATACGATGGGAAACACTGATGGCTTGACACATATGTGTGATCTCTAGACGTGTACTATGTTTTCCTAATATTCATAAAAGACAGCAGTGCTCTGTAGAGAACCTTCTGTATACAGACTGCACACACACACATACAAAATATATTTGTAAATAATTCTTCCCACTCTGCCGGCAAACCTATCATTTGGCTTTAGAGCACATTTGAAAAAAAAAAAAATAATAATTAGGTACCATATGGGTAATGCAATGGTAATTACAGAAGCACTGGTAATTACAAAGAAAACTGAACCTCCAAAATGCAACATCAAAGTAAATGGAACCAACCTCAAGCAAGCTGATATGTTTAAGTAGTTAGGTAACCTGATAACATCAGATGGAAGATGTATTGAAGAAGTTAAATGTTGAATAGCTGTAGCAAAGGCAGCATTTTACAACATGGAGAATATTTTATGCAATATTTCTTTGTCAACTGAGATCAAGAAAGAGAATTCTAAAAAGCTATTTAAATCCTATCTTGACACATGGAAGTGAATTATTGACAGCTGGTACATAAGTGACACATTTTGGGAAACTATGGAGATGTGGTTTTATAGACGAATGATGAGAATACCCTGGACAAACAAAAAGAGAACTGAGGATGTCTTAACAGAAAATGAATCACGAAGAGAATGATTGCCTACACCAGAAAGAGACGGTCTAAAGTCTTTGGTCATGTGATGAGAAGGAGAAAAGTGGAGTACATCGCGACAGTAGGAAAGCTGGAGAGGGGAGGAGAGGCAAAGTAAGACCGAGAGAACAGATGCTGGACAGTTTTACATCATGGCATGGAGAATCATCTGTGTCAGAGTTGACTGAAAGTACACGAGACAAAAGGTTGTGGATAGACATGACTACCAACGCCACACGACATGGACTTTAAGAAGAAGATGGGTAATGTGCTTAGAATCACTTCTGCCCCTTTACCTTCCAGGACATTTCCTGGTACCCATTTTAGGCAGAACGGATCTGGCAGCCGAGGTTGATTTTAACATAACAATCAACCCCGATGTGGTTTCGCTGCTAAAACCTTTGGGTTGACAAACAAACGTCTAGCCTTTCAAGTGGGGACACACCGATCTCCTAATCGTTCAACAGCAATTAAAGACATAGAGTTACAAATATCAGATTTGTAACAGACGTGGCTAATACCACATTTTAACTCTGAGTCCCAAGGAACACCATGCGTTAATCGGTGACTATACAGCCGCCCAATCTGTGTGTGATGTATTCATGTTTTTAACTGGCCACTGGTCAGTATAACACCTCAAACAGGGCGTTTTTAATTGTATTTTCCCGATCTTTGTGTTCGAAGTCGCACCTGGTTACCATCTGGGAAATTTAAAAACGTGGTTAAAAGCATACAGTTTAGCATTTTTGTCAGCCCTATCTCTCTCTCTCTCTCTCTCTCTCTCTCTCTCTCTCTCTCTCTCTCTCTCTCTCTCTTTCGATGACGAATTGACTTTTGAGCAAGCTTCATCATCCATGTCAACATGATTTATGACTTTAGCAGCCTCATATTTAAATAAAGCATGTGTTAATCAGATTTATCTGAAGCTAGACAAAGAAAGTTACGAATTAAACTTGTTTCAATCATTGATAGAGTCAAACTTTGAATAGGGATGGCTCTGATATATATCTCATGCAAAGCCTACAACGATTACAAAGTCGGCCTGGAGAAAGAGAATAAATGTTATTGAAAAAAGCAATATCCTTCAGTGTTGGTTAGGTTGTGTTAAATAAAGTTCGCGTGTGTGTGTGTGTGCGTGCGCGCGCGTGTGCGTGCGTGCGTGCGTGTGTGTGTATGTGTGTGAAAATATTATTTGTTTACGGAGGTCATTTTTCTTTACCGAAAAAAGTGCTGTGTAACGATTGTCTAAAAGTTTCTCTGCAAGGAGATCTATTGGGCAGATTATGTTTATATTTTATTTACACATTACTAAGTGTTTCATGTTTATTAATGATTCATTTTGGATCTGTTTTATCGAGTTTTCCGTGAGTGTCATTGTAAGTAAGTAAAAGTAAAATCTTTTCATTTCTTTAAACATACAATCTGTTTATTTAATAATAATTACCTACTAACACAATTTATTTTTTTGTAGCAGTAGTATAATATTATTATCCAACAACAACTGGTCATTTTGACGTATAAAATGTGTATGTTGCGCGGCAATTGAGTTAGTATTGTCTTTTTAATGTGTAACACTTGTGACATCTACAAATTGTGTTACCACCCCTTGGGACTCCGATTCAAAATCCCCTGAGACTAAACAGTTAAAAAGTGCCTGCCGCCGTGCCCCGAAGCACACTTGTCGCCTCAATTATCTGCAGGCGACACGTTCGAGTCTCGATATGGAAGTTAATAATGCGGTTTCAGTGGTCAGAGTAGTTCCCAGCGGATCATAAGTTCTCATGGAATAAGTACCAGACAGCAGGATTGACAACAGCAAGAGTCACAACAACAGGAGCCACAGCAGAGGGAGTCACAACAGCAGGAGTGACAACAGCAGGAGTTACAACAACAGGAGTCACAACAACAAAAGTCAAACAACAGAAGTCACAACAACAGAAGTCACAACAACAGAAGTCACAACAGCAGAACTCAAAACAGCAGGAGTCAAAACAACAAAAGTCACAACAATAGATGTCTCAACAGCTGGAGTCACAACAACGGGAGTCACAACAACAGAAATAAACAACAGCTGGAGTCACAACAGCAGAAGTCACAACAACAGAAGTCACAACAACAGGAGTCACAACAGCAGAAGTCACAACAACAGAAGTAACAACAACAGGAGTCACAACAGCAAAACACATAACAACGAGAGTCACAACAGCAGGAGTCACAACAGCGAGAGTCGCAACAGCAGAACTCACAACAACAGGAGTCACTACAGCAGAAGTCACAACTGCAGAAGTCACAATAACAGAAGTCACAACAACAGAAGTCACAGCAACAGAATTCACAACAGCGGGAGTCACAACAGCGGGAGTCACAACAGCGGGAGTCACAAAAGCGGGAGTCACAACAACAGAAGTCACAACCATGGGAATCACAACAGCGGGAGTCACAACAGCGGGAGTCACACCAGCGGGAGTCACAACAGCAGGAGTCTAGACAGCAGAAGCCAACAACAGCAGAAGCCAACAACAGCGGGAGTCATAACAGCGGGAGTCATAACAGCAGAAGTCACAACAACAGAAGTCACAACAGCAGAACACACAACAAAAGAAGTCACAACAAAAGAAGTCACAGCAGCGGGAGTAATAACAGCAGGAGTCACAACCACAGGAGTCACAACAACAGGAGTCACAACAGCAGAAGTCACAACAGAAGGAGTTACAACAGCGGGAGACACAACAGCAGGAGCCACAACAGCAGGAGTCACAACAACAGAAGTCACAAGAGCCGGAGTCACAAGAGCCGGAGTCACAAGAGCGGGAGTCATAATAGCGGGAGTCACAACATCAGATGACACAAGAGCAGAAGTCACAACAAAAGTCACAACAACATAAGTCACAGCAACAGAATTGACAACATCGGGAGTCACAACAGTGGGAGTCACAAAAGCGGGAGTCACAAAAAACAGAAGTCACAACCACGGGAATCACAACAGCGGGCGTCACAACAGCAGAAGTCACAACAACGGGAGACACAACAGCGGGAGTCACAAAAGCAGGAGTCACAACAGTGGAAGTCACAACAGCGGAAGTAACAACAGCAGGAGTCACAACAGCGGAAGTAACAACAGCAGGAGTCACAACAGCGGAAGTAACAACAGCAGGAGTCACAAAGCACACAGATTCGGCGCTAATATGGATTCAACTATCTGAAATCCTGGGATTGTGATGGCAGAGAAATTGATCTTTTGAACCAAGAATGCCAGATGATATGATCTCTGTGGGTCAACCTAGCTACCATAAATGGGTTCTGTGGATCGTCATGATAATGGATAAACCGCAGAATCCATTGATTACCGGTACAGTCATTTATGTTTTTTTGCTTTAGATATTTCATTTTATGCAGAGTACAGTATGCGTCTTTGATTTCCTTTGTATTTTGACAAAAGAGGGAGTACAGTATGAATTACACGAAATCGATATTACGAGTTGATGAAACCACGTATTCCGTTTCGGATCAAGCACTACAGTAGAGAGGTATCACATGATTGCGTGAGTTGTTCACATTTGGACAAAACCTAGATTGAGAGCTCTGTGGTTCCTGAGACAAGAAAGTCAGGTCAAGATTTCAGTGGGAGCAGAACTCTGAATGAGCAATCAAGTGAACACAAGTGCGATTGTCAAAGGAACAGGGAAATCATGAGTGTTGTTGAAGTGTTTTGTCCCATCTGTTTTTCTTCGGTATGCTTTTTACTAATACCTTGCAACATTAGATGAAGTAGGGTTTTCTAGACAAGTTCATACAATGAGCAGGGTTGTTAAGGCTTTCTTTCTTTCTTTCCTTCCTTCTTTAAAACCACGTTGTCCTTGAGGATCAGGCGAAGAAAATGTTTTCTAGAAATAGATTAGAGAATGAGCAAGGTTTTTGAGATATCTGCTTTCTCCTACATTCTTGACTATGTTGTCTTTGACTGTCAGATAAGGAAACGCTTTTTGACAACGGCGAAACAGCGAATAGCTTTCAGTGAGATATTTGTTGTCTTTTCCATTCCACTGATCCAACTCTTACATTTCTGCCCTGTGCACGACAACCGGCAGTCAACATTGTTTGAGGTAAACCTTGATTTGATGCCAATCGCTGGGATTTCTTGGGTTCAACTTCCTCTATATTTTGTAAATTAATCAAGTAACAGAAAGTATTGTGAACGGCACTCATAGAAAGAAGTAGAAAGATAGAATAACACACTAGACAACATAAAAATCAAAAGCAATAGTTACCGTGCCGGGAATTGAACCTGTCACCTCCAGACGGCGTCTGCGCCTCGCTATGAATACAAGTGCACTAAGATACATGGTCAACTAGGCACCCCCGAAAAAAGGTGTCTCATTGGCCATGTCTATCGTACAGCTTGAAATCCACGACTATGGAATACGGACAGAATTCATTTCAACCCATTGAAATGGCACTATAGGTTACAAAAATTTACATTAACGAAGCAAATGTCGAATAACAATCACAGCAACAATTTACGAACACAGTAAGACCTTATTGCTTTGTCTAGAATACACAAACATTTAAGAAAGGTATTTGATTGGCAGGTTCCGGTGTGTTTACGTCATTCCTATAAATAAACAGAGGGGGGAACCATTTGAGGCCGTTAAATATTATAAATTAATCAAGTAACAGAAAGTATTGTGAACGGCACTCATAGAAAGAAGTAGAAAGATAGAAGAACACACTAGACAACATAAAAATCGAAAGCTATAGTTACCGTGCCGGGAATTTATCTATATTTTGTAGCCCACCTGGTGTCGCCTTGGTCATCTTGTGTCTACAGCCTTTTCTCTCGTGTGTGTTCCATATTTTCGATACAGATAGTCTTCTGTAAGAAACATTCTCTCTTTAAGTCCCCTCTGTATCTCTACATCCAGTTGTTCTGTTGTCACACCCTAGTTTTCCACTTGTCATGATTTACCAAGATGTTGACTGTTGATTTGAGAATCGATATCATAGCGCTCGGGACACTCACATAAGCGCTTCGTCCCCATCTTCAGGAGCAAGCAAAGAATTCCAGTTCTGATGGCACAAATAACTGTCTCGCCTTTTCCTTGCATGTTGAGCGTCGGCCAGATCCCCTGGTAACTCCGCTAAGCGCAGTTAATGCGTTGACAAGAAAGTGTGTAATGTCGTGTTTGGTGAGGTTAATCACTTTTTGTTATAAGTTGATTTTCTTGAAGACAGCCTGGCCACCCGAACTGAAGATTAACCGCTTTTGCAGTTATTAGATTATTTTTAGTTAGTGACGTTTTTAAGGAAGTTGATGATATTCAGGTAATCGATGGCAACACTGGTAAAGTAGTGGCTAGCAAACTTGCTTGCTGCCCTGGCTTTCATATGTTCGAACCCTCTTCGAGAAAGTTTACCCTGTCTCAAACAGTAACCGCTGAGGAGTTCTTATGTCTTGTCTACTCTATTCCATTAATGGATACCCTCAATTTTATAATGGTCCTGTGTTTCATATGTTTCATATTCTAACGTACGGGCACATTTTAACAGTTTCTTATTATCTTATTGTTCTTTTTATTGTTGCTGCTTGTAACAATTGTCCTTCATCAGTCTTTGCAAATTACCACGATTCTACCTTTATCAATTTCTATATGTTATCTTGATTCTACCGTTGGCAGCTTTGTATATGTTGATTCCACTGTTACCAGCTTTTTTATGCTATCTTTTTCTGCCTTTGACAGCTGTTTAAATGTTATCTTCAGTCTACGAAGGACTGGGATGATGACTTCACTTTTTCCTACGATCTAACCAGTAAAAACAAAAAGAATAGCAGGTGAACCTTGTCAAGGAGATCAAGACGCAGTCATCAGTATACACACGCACACACAGCCATCTAGGGCATCCCGTTTTATTTCCAATAGTCTCCGTACCCAACAAAAAGTTAGAGAGGGCAAAGTGCCATTGAATGGGGTTTTTGTTCTACTTCTAGTAAACACGTGTATGACACGCTTATGTTCCAAAGATTTCCTACAACTGTAACTTAATCTACTCCACAAAAAGCATGTCGTAAGAGTCGACTAATTAGGAGCTTCCTTCGAAGTCGGAGTGCATCTGCCTGAGAGGCAGGGAACCAGCAGTCTACATACAAATTAGTCAGATCTGTCAAACGAATGACACACAAAACTAAGGTTCTGGAACAGGACTGCAGTCCAGAAGTGAACGAACAACCAGAACTTTCCGCCGGAATTTACGGCTTGGGGATGCGAAGAAGAAGAAGAAGAAGAAGAAGAAGAAGAAGAAGAAGAAGAAGAAGAAGAAGAAGAAGAAGAAGAAGAAGAAGAAGAAGAAGAAGAAGAAGAAGAAGAAGAAGAAGAACCTTTTACAGACAGCTGTTACATTGACCTGGGGAATGCGAAGAAGAAGAAGAGGAAGAAGAACTTGTTACAGACATCTGTAACATTAACCTGGCGAATCATAGTTGGCACTGGCATGCTATGAAGCCGCCGTAGTGAAGCGTATAGACCATAAGCTGTGGGTTTAATTGCGAAAGGAGCCTA
The DNA here is from genome assembly GCA_905116865.2 of Candidula unifasciata. Taxonomy (NCBI): domain Eukaryota; kingdom Metazoa; phylum Mollusca; class Gastropoda; order Stylommatophora; family Geomitridae; genus Candidula; species Candidula unifasciata. The sequence goes on from CAJHNH020003780.1 coordinate 303,580, forward strand.
ACGCTTTTTTTTTAAATGACCTTGGCTCCACGGTCGACCGAGCCTACATTAGTACCTGGTAACGTTGTGGGAAGTAAACGCGGCCAGCGTGATAATGACAACATGCTCCATTGAGTGTCATTTGTCTATAAAATATAGGACTAGCCCTATTTGCCCTATACGTCTGAAGGCGTGGGAAAAGGGGTTCTTTTCCTTTTACTGTCCCGCTGTCCATGTAACTCTGAACTAGTGAATTTAACTTATATCTGTAACTGTGAACTAGACAATTGAAATTATACCGGTAACTGTAAACTAGACAACTGAAATTATACTGGTAACTGTAAACTAGACAACTGAAATTATACTGGTAACTGAACTATACATTTGGAATTATACTGATAAATGTGAACTTAAACAATTGAAATCATACTGGTAACTGTGAACTAGACAATTGAAATTATACTGGTAACTGAACTATACATTTGGAATTATACTGATAAATGTGAACTTAGACAACTGAAATTATACTGGTAACTGTGAACTATACATTTGGAATTATACTGATAAATGTGAACTTAGACAATTGAAATCATACTGGTAACTGTGAACTAGACAGTTTAACTGAGGCTTTAGGGAGTCTATTTCACAGGCTAGAGATCTATATGAAATGCGAAGTTACGGAGCAGTGATCTGAACCAGATCTATATGAAATGCGAGGTTACAGAGCAGAGATCTGAACCAGATCTGTATGAAGTGCGAGGTTACGGAGCAGTGATCTGAACCAGATCTATATAAAGTTCGAGGTTACGGAGCAGTGATCTGAACCAGATCTATATGAAGTTCGAGGTTACGGAGCAGTGATCTGAACCAGATCTAAATGAAGTGCGAGGTTACGGAGCAGTGATCTGAACCAGATCTATTTGAAGTGCGAGGTTACGGAGCAGGGATCTAGACCAGATCTATATGAAGTGCGAGGTTACGGAGCAGTGATCTGAACCAGATCTATATGAAGTGCGAGGTTACGGAGCAGTGATCTGAACCAGATCTATATGAAGTGCGAGGTTACGGAGCAGTGATCTGAACCAGATCTATATGAAGTGCGAGGTTACGGAGCAGTGATCTGAACCAGATCTATATGAAGTGCGAAGTTACGGAGCAGGGATCTAGACCAGATCTATATGAAGTGCGAAGTTACGAAGCAGGGATCTACGGAGCAGTGATCTGACCAGATCTATATGAAGTGCGAGGTTACGGAGCAGTGATCTGAACCAGATCTATATGAAGTGCGAGGTTACGAAGCAGTGATCTGAACCAGATCTATATGAAGTGCGAAGTTACGGAGCAGGGATCTAAACCAGATCTATATGAAGTGCGAAGTTACGAAGCAGGGATCTAAACCAGATCTATATGAAGTGCGAAGTTACGAAGCAGGGATCTAAACCAGATCTATATGAAGTGCGAATTTACGGAGCAGAGATCTGAACCAGCTGTACTGATGAGCAGTGATCTGACAGAATAGTGGCTTTGAGCAGTTTGAACCAGATCTATATAGGCGAAAGCAGGATCTGAAAAAAAAAAAAAAAACAATCTTTGATCACGCACTAAGATATCAAAAAGTATAAACAATGCTGAGAGAGAAAAAAAGAAAGTGTAGGAAGTATAGATCAAGATGAATATTTATAGAAGGGGCAAAGATCAAAGCAGAGCTGCGTGAAATGACAAAGAACATGGTGTTGAAGAGAACACTTTCACAAAATTAACATCTCTCTCTCTCTCTCTCTCTCTCTCTCTCTCTCTCTCTCTCTCTCTCTCTCTTTCTCTCCAATCATTTTCTCGGATCGTTCTATTCTTTCCTCTCTACTCTTCTTTCCTCTCTCCTTTCATCTTCACCCTCTCCTTATTCTCTCTCTCTCACTCTCTCTCCAAATATCTCTCTCCTCTTCTTCTATTTTCTTTATTCTCCTCTGCCGTATTCTTCCCCATCCCCATATCAGACATCCATCAAACTGAAGAAAGGTGACAGAACACAGGTCTCACACACGAGATACGGCACTCAAGCTAGCATCAATCGTTACCGACACCAGACAGCAGAACCTGATCGAATCGTCCATCTGCCAAACAGCCCGGTTGTCATGGTAACAGCCTGCGAGTCTGTGAACCAGTCCAGGTATGTTGACAGATCATGTCGCGGTTTTATTCAATCAATCTTAGTGGTGACGTGGCCAAGCGGCTTACCTCGCCCTCGGAAGCTCTTGGGTTCGCTTTCACGACTGCGTTATTCGGTTCATCAGCACGATTTTTACGTAGACCCTCTGTGTATCGTCGTTACAACTATGGTATTTGTAGGTATAGCAATGGATCGTTTTGTTTCGTTTATTTTGCTATACATTTTCGTCGGTATCTATAGACGCAAATTGCGACCCCGAAAATTTGAAAAACCAATTGTCTGTTATTCAGAAATTATTTTTCTGTGCTCTTTACGTGAAAGATAAAATCGGAAAAGTTATTAGAAGTTATTGGAGAGATGCCAGGCTTTGACCTGAGACCAGACGCGTATAAAATAAATCGATTTTTTTGGGCAGCACGCAGTGAATAACGGTAAGTAATTTGTAAATATCTTTTTTAATTAGATAGATTACCGCAAAGTGTGTTGTATTTTTTAATTCTGCGTTAATTTTTATATAAGTGTGGGGAAATTTCACAAAGATTTGGCAATACAGCACATGTTTTAAAAAAAATTGTTTAGTGGCATCACTGTTTTGGCTTTTAAATCCAATAACGGTAAGTAATTTCGTAAATATCTCTTTAATTAGCCAGATTACCGCAATGTGTGTTGTATTTTTTGAATTTTCTGCGTTTAATTTTTATATAAGTGTGGGCAATTTCACAAAAGATTGGCACAAATACAGCACATGTTTTAAAAAAATTGTTTAGTGGCATCACTGTTTTGGCTTTTAAATCCAATAACGGTAAGTAATTTCGTAAATATCTTCCTAATTAGCCAGATTACCGCAACGTGTGTTGTATTTTTTGTATTCTGCGTTAATTTGTATATAAGTGTGGGGAATTTTCACAAAGATTGGCTATACAGCACATGTTTTAAAAAAAATTGTTTAGTGGCATCACTGTTTTTGGCTTTTAAATTCAATATGTTTGCATTAGGAGACAGTTTTTTCCCGCTTTTATAAATTAACTTAAAATAATTATTAAATTAGCTAACGTTATTTTAATCATTTTTAAAAAAAAAATCCACAACCATTGTAGCATTTGTTCATGCATCTGTCATTATTTAGAGCCCTTCGCATTCTCTGTTGGATATTTTTTTTTTTTCCTGATCACCCTCAAATCCCAATAATTAATTTGGGCCATCACAGCCATGTTAACAACAGATTAAACTTACTAATCACACACAAACATAAAAGCTAGACAGTTTGAACAGTGAATGATGGACACTCAAGTCAATAATGAAACTTTTCTGAACATGTAATAAATGCAACACATACATTATATAAGAATCAGCAAAGAACTTCAAGAACCCAGAGTGATATAGGAAGGACAAAAACTTCAAAAACAGATCTGACTGAATGTGTAAGAGATTCCCAAGGTCCCGCCTAGATTCATCATCATGATCATGTGGGACGATTAACAGTGAAGCCCGGCAATAAACCAATTGACCACACTTAAAACTGAATCCCTGGTTTTTCTTAAACTTGCTGAATATTCAGTCACTGTGGTTTGTTACGACGTTGAAGACAGTAGCACACTAGACACTCAAACACTCGATACACACAAGCTCCTGGAGAGGATCCTCTCGGGTACCAAGTCAATCACTTGAGGCACAAACAAGCTTCCGGATAAATGAATGGTGAAGGTACAACACCCATTATGTTTGTCCATGGACCAAACTGGAGGATATCCCCCTAATGGATGACAAAAAGTTTGGTTTACAATTGGATGCCCAACACTGGCTTGGACATTGGTGACTTCCTTGTAGGTGTTTTTGTGGACTGCTGATTCACTGCCTGGCCTCAACAAAAAAAAGGTACCATCCTGTATCAAGAAGGAACTCAGAATTAGCAGTCATCTCAGGGTTTACATGTCAAGCTCAGTTATTAACATCCACATTAGTAATCATTTCAGAGGAGAGTTTTCAGGATAATGAGCACAGTATAAGTCTCTAAATATATCATCTCTGTTGTTCAGTCAGTAACAGGGACAAAGAGACGAGTAGTAGAGACAGATAGACTCTATCAAACATTATAGGACATCATCTCCTCGCCCACCTCTGCACTTGTAGATATACATCCCATCTCTCTCTCACATATATATATAATATTATACCTCCCACATTCTGCCCACTGCAAACACCCAGTGTTTGTTGTGCTAAAAAAAAAAAACTCTAAACGTCACAGTTGCCTAGCTGGCTAAAGTGTGGACCCAGTTTAAATATGTCCCGCTATTTGACACAAACTCTGTCGGCTGGTTAGAGAATAATTAACTTGCTGAGTTTAATATATTTATAATGGTGTGGGTCAGGTAGGGCACAAACTATTTAGCATGCGAAGGGAAAAGGTTTGATTTCAGGGGCTTGAGTGTCTTGACACACAAGAACGGCCCTAGTTCTGTTCTGTCACACAGCTGAATCTTTCCTTCCCTGCAGCAGCGGCTAACTTTATAGAGAGACATATATCATGGTACTTGTAACTATAATCCAACTTACCCCAAGCTTAGGAATCCTTCAAAGATTAAACTGGTATGTTTTGAATGCGACAAGATTTAATCAGAGAGGTGACATACTTCTGCACACATCTAGGAAGGTCAGGCAAAGAAATGACCCGGCCTGATCTCGCTTTGCGTCTCTAGAAAAAAAAAGTCCCGTATAAGTACACCAAGGAGTAAAGGTTTCCAGGAATTTTCGAAATATTATTCCAGAAAATATATATCCCACAGGTTGCAAGTTTGAAAAAATGTTAGACTTTTCAAAAACAAACTAGAGGGTATAGAAAGATATATCTATTCCACCAGATAGAGGTATTATATATCAAAATAAATTGACTATATACCCACCGGGACGGGTTTTAAATTTGAAATGTGACCTGCCCGCTAGGGGCGTCAACGTCACGACGAGTCTACTGTGTTGCAGGGTAGACACCTCTTGACATAAGCTTAGCTTCAGGTTTGACAAAAACAATCCCATTGGCAACCCTACACCCCATGCTTGGCTGGTCCGCGTGTGGCTGCTATAGATCATATTTCTTTACATTCATGCTGGGTGGGACATGGGAGCCAAGGTCATTTTTGAAAGAAAAAGTAAATCCGACCTGAACCTGATTTCCAGAAAATGAAAACACACACCTGCTGGGTTTGCCCTGTTGTTACACACTGTCACCGACCTATTATTGAAAACGGCGTGTGTACTACCAGTGGGCTCATGTTTTCTTCTACCATATAGAACGGAGAGTTTGGGGGAGGGACAGTAGAAGATTGAAGGAGAAAGTTTGAGAAAAGAAGGGAGCAGGAGGAGGAGAGAGAGGAATTTTTTAAAAAAAAAAAGAAGGGGACTAAGACATAAAGTCGGACACTTGACAGAGACTATAGGGAAAAAAGAAAGGAAAGGAAAAAGAAAGAAAAGAAGAGGAGAGATACCAGGGAAAGAAGGTAGCAGGAATCTGCGGCCATACCCGGGTAATCATCACTGTGGGGGGGGGGGATGGGGGGGGGACAACCACCCCAGGTGTCATTACTGGTGCGGAGATAGACCACCCCCGGTGGACATCGCTGTTGCAAAGATGGGGGGGGGGGTGGTGTGGGGAGGGGTTTTTCCGGTATTTGTTAATTAGGTCACGTCAACAACTGACATTGGCACATTTTATCTGATCTTTATGTTCGCCTTGCACCAGGACACACAATATATGAATATGTTTTAAACCAGGCTCGCTGGCAGACAACTGTAATATGTATAAAGTTTTTTAGATGAAAAATAAATCAGCCTGCCAGACATTTTTCCTATGTTAAATAGGCGCATATCGTAGTGTATGTAATTGAGAACATGTATAAACGGTTAGGTCTCACTGTCCCGATTCTAGGCAATATTATGGTTGCTAAGGGATTCGTTCAAAAACAAAAAAAAGTTTATGGCCGTAATAAAATGCAAAACATGAGTCATTTCATCTCACTGGGGTCGCAGCCGGAAACCATGTTTCATGGATTTCCACTACAATTTTTCTGTCGTGGGTGTCCGCCACTAAAAAATGTTAATATCTCCGCTTTAGAATCGACTTACAGGCTTAAAATGAGGTACCATTGATTGTTTTGTAATTTTTAATTTTCATCTAGCTGTTACAATTTCGTAAGTAAAAACACAAAAAATAAAACTTCACTACCATCCCTACTATTTGTGTTATATGCAACGCTCTCGGTGAGCGACTAGCCGCTCTGCGGAGACAAAGTCAGCTATATGGGGTAGATCCCAGGGCTATGAAGTCGATTCTCTCAACTTTAACCTTGAACTTTTAAATCATTATCATGTGATGCGCAAGGTTCAGCAACAGTGAATAGACTCTCACAGTTCCAGTCTGCAGCCGGACATTTTTCTTTCAAAACTGCTAATGACTTCTAGATGGAACCAGCCTAAACTGGGCACTAAGTGATATTCTTAGAGGTAAAGGCGGTCAGAGATTCTTTCGGCACAAACCCATCGAGTGTTGATGTCTCTATCAAATGTCAAGCATGATATGCGCAGTGCACCACTAGCGTAACAGATGGTTATTTAAGTTATTTAGACCCAGATTAGGAGAGAACACATAGTTGATTTTCTGTCTAGGAAATTTAAGTGTGCGAGGTAACGAGCAAGCGGATAGATTAGCTGCTGCCGCTTCTCTAGGCGGTGAGCTACTATATGATGAAGCGGATGTGGTAAAAAGGCTCTATGGGATCAAAGGGACACTGCAAAATCACTAGTGCCGCGAACAGATGCCCTCTTAAGTGTTGTAATCTCTTTCTGCGATTTTATTTGTACAGATGTGTTTCGTTGGGGGTCACTGTGGTGTTGCGACTGGACGCTAGCCTGTTGATTCACAAGTCTTCGGTTTAAATCCAAACAGAGTTTGACTATTTCTTTCCAAATTGACCCTAGCCCCCAGGTCGACATAGCCTTAAATGGGTATCAGGTAAAGTCCTAGGAAGTAAAGGCGTCAGGCGTCATGTTGACCGAGTCACCCAAAGAGTGCCAGTTGTTCTATACAATATATGTCCAGTCCTATATGCCCAATACGTCTCAAGGCGCGGCAAAGGTTCTTTGAATCAAGTCTGCACACGGCTTCAGTCTCGTAGATTGCTGGCATCTTCTGACATAAATGTCCCCTTCTTCAGTCATGTGACACCAAACTGCCCAACAACCACTTATCTAGTCTCCTGTCTCTTCCGTTCATTGTCACGGTGATCTCCAGTTGTCCCTCTATCATGGTTTGCCCAAAGAATGTCGACTGCGTCCTTCCGATCAGGTAATTAGTTCTCTTTACGAGCTGAACATTATACACGGGGAATCCCGACACAAATCACGAACTGCATAGTGGCAGCAACAATTCATTATATTATTATATATCTAATCTTCTTATATATAAATATATATATTTATTTATATATATATATATATTATATATATAATAATATATATAAAGAATGACTGACTGACTTCTTTACCCCCAACAGAACATCACACAAGCGATAAACACAGACCGATGACACAATGTCCCACCATGTGGGTGAGGATCACAGTGGAGATGTCTTCAGACAAAACGCGTCTCTGTTTGAGCCTTTAGGCCATATTTATGGTCAGGCTATATTGCGGCCCTGGAAAAATAAAAGAAGGGCTTTAAATAACGAAAATTCCATCCTAAAAAGGACGGGAAAAAAAGCTAAATAGTAGCTATACTGTGATAATATGTATAGGAAATCTTGAGTCAGTGGATGCAGTTTCCACACCATGATCTTCTTCTTCTGCAAATTACTAATTTAACCATGTGTTGCAACAAAGTGACAACTACTTTTGGGGGAGGGGGGGAGGGGGGAAGAGAGAAGAGAGAGAGAGACGAGAGAGAGAGAGAGAGAGAGAGAGAGAGAGAGAGAGAGAGAGAGAGAGATAAGAGAGAGAGAGAGAGACCTTTGTCTGGTAATAAAACAGTAATATCATAATTGTACTATAGGTAGTTTCACCTTGCGGGGAAAACCTTTGGTGGTTACAAACAATGAAGAGCCATTTAGCTACATCCAGTAAAGCGTCAGAGATCAGCAAGCTAGCTACGTCTCTTAGGCGACACCTGTATCAGCTAACATTTTAGTTGCCAGTTCTTCTTCATTAAATCCAAGTCTTCGTCTCCGTCAATGTTTCAGACATGAATAAATTCAAAAAAGATGCCTGTGGAAACTCAGTAAAGTATGTACAATCTGATTATCGACTTTTAAAAAAAGGAGACATTTGTCACCATAAGGTGCAATAGCAATATGGTTTGCCTCCCATCTTTTTTCTTTCTAGTTCTTCCTCATCCCTCTCCTCCTCCTTCTCTGCTTACATGTTTGCCCCCATTTTCTTCTTCTTCTTCTTCTTCTTCTTCTTCTTCTTCTTCTTCTTCTTCTTCTTCTTCTTCTTCTTCTTCTGCTTCTTCTTCAGCCGCTGCAGTTGCATTTTATCCCCACTCGAGCAGAGACTTGACCCACACACACACACAAATGTACACGCGTGGAAAAGTCTTTGCCTCTTCACTTAACCCACTCAAAAAAAAATTGAGCAACTGATTATTGCAACATCAATTTATTGAGGGATGTTATAAAGAAATGCAACATTCACACTAAGAGGGGCAATATTGACATACAAAGAGATGTCATGATAAGATCATATGTGGAAGGTCAGAAAACACAGTCTGAGGGGCCTGTATGCTGTAACTTTTACTCCACGAAAGCAAGAACTGTTGAAGATAACAGAGGATAAGACAACCAGAAAAAAAACAACGAATATGTGGACCACCTTTACCTCCCATCCGTTGTAGCGTCTCCATATCAGGTCCTCGGCGACATTCATTTTTGTGCCCACAATTCTGCCACTCTACTGACTTAATCACAAGACGACTGACTCCTCCCTGGTATACACGATCTACTCCCAGATAGTCCAGAATGTCTACCTTTATTTAGTCAATAACGAAAGTCTACTTCTGTAGAAATAGATATTTTCCTGTTGTAATTAGAGATGACCTACAGATTTCTGTCTTTGATCATGAATTATTTAGTAATCTCGGCACAGCCAATTATTACTTCATGTCGCAATGACTGACTACTTCTTACATCAAAAATAAACTGCTACATTCAGCCGCATACGACTAGCAACTGATTGAAACGGATAGCCAATTACTTCATGTCACAATGACTGACTACTTCTAACATCAAAGATAAAACTGCTACATCCAGCCGCATACAACAAGCAACTGGTTGAGACGGACAATTACTTTTCGTCGCAATCTTTACTTCTCTTAAGACGGTTATAGTTAGGGGATGGACTTCATTGTCCCGGGTTATTCCAGATGGATTGGTCTGATTCCCCAGAACGGCTAGCCCTCTTTGAGAGCGTCACACAAATCATGAACTATGTAGCTCCAGTGACTATCCTAGTGGAGCCATTAAAAATTTCACTTTGTAGTCACAACACCACTAACTGTGGTCACAAACCTACTAAATGCTATCACAAACATACCTTTTGTTGGTTAACACGAATTCCAAGGGACCGAAAATCGAGTTCACGTTAAAAAAGTGAAGCTACAGTATTTTTCTAATCTCAAGTCATACACTATAAGGTGGTATGAACCACGAATTCCAAAGGTCACCGAATAATCGAGTATATAGTGACCACTCCCTCTAAAAAAAAAATTCTATATCTCCAGTATGAGACCACTCCCTCTAGTCACAGGCTATATCTCCAGTATGAGACCACTCCCTCTAGTCACAGGCTATATCTCCAGTATGAGACCACTCCCTCTAGTCATAGGCTATATCTCCAGTATGAGACTACTCCCTCTAGTCACAGGCTATATCTCCAGTAGGAGACTACTCCCTCTAGTCACAGGCTATATCTCCAGTAGGAGACTACTCCCTCTAGTTACAGGCTATATCTCCAGCATGAAACTGGTCAACCTAGACACAATCTATAGCTTCAATTGAGACTGTTAGGCCTAGATACAATCGATATCTCCAGTATGGCACTGCTTTCCCTAGACACAAGTCTACATCTCCAATCTGAGACTGCTAAACCTAGACACAAGTCTACATCTCCAATCTGAGACTGCTAAACCTAGACACAAGTCTACATCTCCAATCTGAGACTGCTAAACCTAGACACAAGTCTACATCTCTAATCTGAGACTGCTAAACCTAGACACAAGTCTACATCTCCATTCTGAGACTGCTAAACCTAGACACAATCTATATCTATGAGACTGCTACACCTAGACACAGTCTATATCTGCACTATGAGACTGCTACCCTTCGTCACAGGTTACACACTTCTCCAGTCACAATCTACTACACCCAGGTCACAATTTAATTTTTCATCGAACCACAGACTTACCCGCTACTTCCAATTGCAGACGACGAATGTCGCCTGTTGTCGCCGGGCAGACGACACAACCCCCTTAATGATGATTGAGAAATTATATTGTCGTATGTTTAACGCAGAAATATCTCAGTATAAAGTACATCCAGGTGACTGATTACCATTTTCTGTCTGTGTGAAACTTAACTTTTTGAAAAACAAAAGCGAGGTACTCCTAAGATCAACCTCGTCGCTGTCATCTGCAGAAAACGACACTCAATAGCCGTAGAAATAAACCTTCCCCTGAATGCGGCAAGTTGTCCTTGCTTGCTTTCACGTCTGTTTGAAAAGGGAGCTTATCAGTGAAAAGAAAGCACATTTCTCAATGAATGAACATGAGCAGACAGGATCTACAACGTAATTAAGCCAACCACACACGTTGACAACAAACCCAGTAGACGGCATAGGTAATGCTGTAGAGCTGGTGATACAAGAAGGTAGTCGCTGATATAAAGGATTTGAGACATACTAGTTACTGTTTTATGAGGTTAGTTTTATGAGGTATGTTGCTAGTTATTATTTTTTTATTTTTTTTACTTTTGCAGGTTTATCAAATCATCCATTATTTTGAAACCCCACTATGGCTTTCGCCAGACCCCGCAATATAGCCTGACGGTTGAACGTGGTTTCTGGGATCTCTCCACGGGTGATCCTCAACCGCATCGTGGCACTTTGTGTCACCGGGTGTTTATCCCTCTATGTGATGTCCTGGTGGGGTAAAATTTACTTAATTACGTCAAGTTAGGTAACACATCTATTTCGCATGTGATGTATTAAAGTTATCTACAACTTCTGTAAATTGTCGTAGATATGATCGAACGCATCATAAACTTTGGGCTCAGGTACCTCAGCACCTCCCATTGCCCATTCCCATCCAACTGTCTGAGGAGAGCCAAGGTACTTCGCCAAGGTTCCACCCCTGATCAAGCGTGCCTGCTGCAACTCTCGGGCGGTATTGCTGTCTCGCGTGCCAATACTGCACACTCCGATTAGGGTCTGAACTTGGAAAGGGAAAATAAAACACTGCAGTACAATTCCCATAGATATTTTGATATGAGTTACAAGAAAAGTCTCTCAAGTAATCTGTTCCTATATTTGCAAGCCGTTTAGATTAGAATAACACTGCAACTAGACGATTAACCGATCAATCATTGAGCTAAATAACCAATCAACGAACCCATGAATCATTGAGCTAAATAACCAATCAACGAACCGATCAATCATTGAGCTAAATAACCAATCAACGAACCGATCAATCATTGAGCTAAATAACCAATTAACGAACCGATCAATCCTTGAGCTAAATAACCAATCAACAAACCGATCAATCATTGAACTAAATAACCACTCAACGAACCGATCAATCAGCCAGCAGGCCAGCTACTCAATAAACCAACCAAACAGCCAATCAGATCAATAACTCAATGACCTAGCCAAACAAATCCATCAACAAATCAACCAGCTAATTAAATAAATAAAAAAATCAACCAACTTAACAACTACAATAAATAAACCAATAAGAATAGAACTGTATGGATTTACAAAATCCCATTCTGTGCTGTACCTGGTAAGTATTTATAAATTTAGAAATAATCTAATAAAACTATCCCGCAACACAAACTTCCAAGAGAATATCACCACGGACAATAAAATTTCAACACAGAAAACAATGGAAGAGCACATGGCAGCTTAATCCACGTACATTATCGTGTGAATGTTTGGTTGTTGGAGGGGTTTCACATTTGTGTGTATATCTGTGTGCGTAGAGACAGGGGTCTGAGTTAGGCAGAGGACACAGCCGTTCTGGCGTTCACCAGCTTCCGTAGACGCTCTGTGGCGACGTCGCGAATGACAAAGTTCTTACCAGTCGATACCTGGTCTCAGCATCGACCGGGTCAATTTGTTGATTTCGTTTCCTGACAGATCGGTGGTTCGTTAAATAACGATCGATAAACTGCCTTAACTGGCTGAGTTTACAATTCTGAGGGCAGTGGTGTTGGACAGCTCTGTGGCTTCGACCACCGGTTCTTCAACCTATAGGTAGCGACCCTTCCACAGGGGTTGCCTAAGACTATCGGAAAAACAATATTCACTGAAATTATGAAGTAGCAACAAAAATAATTTTACGTTTGGGGGTCACCACAACATGGGGAACTGTATTAAAGTGTCGCGGCACTAGAAAGGTTTAGAAACACTGGCTTAGATGTTTCACATTGCAATACTCGATGTTTACTAATATTCGATTTCAGCATTGACGATTTAGAAAAGTCTAGTCCCGTGGCTTTCAGACAGTGGTGTACGGGCGGGTTCCGGAGCTCCTTTTAGGACAAAGAGGGGAAGGGGGAGGGGAGGGGGAGGGGTGGAGGGCAGACCGAACACCTTCCTAACAAGCATATCGTTCAAGTCGATTAACCAGGACCCGGAGTCGAAGTGCATCTGCCCGTGAGACAATGAACCATCATTCTGCATATAACTTAGCCAGATCTGTTGAAACGCTGGGGTTGATTAAGATGTGTATGCAAATGTCTTTGCACTGGAACCCATATGGTCATAGAAATAATGAGCTGCATGCAATAGCAAAGAATAGAACGGTCTGGCATGAGTTGGTTGAGGACCTATGCTTTACTGGGCGTGGAAGGCAGAACAGAGGAAAGCTAAGAAGAAGACACAGTGAGAGACACTGAGGTCCATCGCGCATTAGAAGTGGTATTCGGCTTACGAACGCTTATAGTAACGAACAAAATCGGCACACGAACATAATTTCCGTAACAATTTGTACTCGACCGGCCAACAATGCTTCAGCCCACGAACGCACAAACCCGGCTGTTAAAAAAAAAGTTAGTTGTGTGTCCTTTACATGACATTGCAGATCCAGCACCAGCATTTTTTGGCTGTTTTGGTTTTTCTAGAAAAATTTACGTCTAGTAGTTTGCCATTGCCTCTGGACGGTCAGATTCTCGATACCCCTGTCGAAACCATCGCAAGGCCCGCGGCTGGGATCGAACCCGGCGTTCGCAACGCTTAAGCCACAAACGCAGACACAAACGTGGCTGTGGCGCTGTTTTCGGTTGCGCGCTGTGAACTTGTGTCTCTGTGTTGTACTTAATACGTTTTGTAGCTGTTGTTGTTGTTGTTGCTTTTTGCATCAAATTAACCCTCATTATGGCTCACAAGAAAGTATTAGAGACGGTGGTGTACATAAACCTAAGCGTATTACAGCAGACACAAAGTAGGAAACAACAACCAAATATAAGAATGGTGTTTTTGTACGGCATGGCTGCATTTACAATCTGTGGTCTCTCAAAGAACAAAGTGTGAGGGAACCAAAAGTCTCCAGTGTTAGAAGAAGTAGAGCAATTATTGTTAGCCACCAAGCCGGCAATGAAACCACTTCAAAGGACTGAAGCAAGAGAAACATACCAGAAAAACAGTTGCCCGACATTATGGACTGGAACTCTCCTTCGAAGGAGAAGCCTTGTCCCTTCTTCTCTACCATCAACATTTGCCAGCAGCTATCAACCACCAGTGTAAAGTTATACTGTTTATTTGATACTATCTATTTTGCCACGTATAAATCAATTTTTAAAAAAGTCGAAAAAAATTTGTTCAGGAACGCGCGAATGAATTCATTGGATTTCATTGATTTCAAAGACAAAGACTGTTTATTACGAATATTTCGGTCCCAGATCGGTGTTAAAAAGGGATTAAGTTCATAACCCGAGGTATTACTGTACTCACAATTGGCAGTGGAAATATTCTAGCTGACATACATTGCGAAGACGGCGCAGTTTTTTTTAAATACCTGGGGGTCTGGAGCCTGAAGGTCATGTGGCTAGTGCTGTTGCCACAAACTGTTCAATTTTATGAATTTAGTTGTTCCACCAACAGAAACAGAATCCTGTCACCTCACTACTCGATCAGCGATGAATTCTTTCATTCTAGGCTTTTACTGCAACCAAAAAAGGGTACCAGGTAAAGCCCTAGGAAGTAAAGGCGGCCGGTGCGATATTGACCACATCACGCACCTGGTGTCTATTGGTCTTTAAAATATAGGTCAACCTAAATACTCAATACACATGGTGGCGTGGACAAAGGTCCTTTACTTTAGCAGTTACTGATTATAACGGTGGTCTGTGATCCCCCTCCCCCTTCACCCAAATTTATCTCGTCTTCTCTCATCTTTAATCCTGTGGTAGGCTAATTATTTTTTATTACTATGCACTAAAACATGGCTTCGGCACCCCCTTGAGGCCTCCTTAGATTGTGTAAGGAGTCTAAATGAGCGACCCCTCCCCTAAATGTTTGTTTTAGCGTCATTGTCCACAGATCATGGGAAAGTCTTTCTACGCAGCTAGTTGAACAGCAACAGACTCATTTGTCACAATAGTTAGTTACCTGCACAACATTTACAGGACGTTGCAAAAACAACCCCAGTATTTATTTTTGGGCTGTTGTGGTTTTTCTAGACAAATTTATGTCCAGTAGTTTGCCACTGCTTTCTGGGGCTTTTCAATACCACTGTCGAAACCAACGCAAGGCTCGGGGCTGGGATCGAACCCAGCCCCACGGCATTACGAAGCACGTTAGCAACGCCCAAGCCTTCGTCAGAGGGGTGTCACGTTGTCTAGCCTCCAATTACATCAGCGCCAGTGTCGCGTGTTCTATAATACACGACGACACAGCTGTTAACGACCCCAGAACATCTAGAACATGCTACCCCCAACCCCCTTTACCCCCTTACCCACAGCCTGAGCCTAGGCCCCACATAGACTTTTTTTCGAAGAAAACAGTACAAGGGAACCCCCTGTGATATAAACCAGACTGAGAAAGTGTGTAGATGGGCAGGAAAACGTCAATAGAACCATGTTTTGTTTTTAAAAATAAACTATCCAAACATTATTTTTCATGACCTTTGTAAAATGACCCCCCCCCCCCCCCCCCCCGGCTTCCTTCGGAACGTATAACAGCAATACAGACAGACTAAGAGTCTGATTCCTTCAGAACACATGACAGCAATACACACACAGACAAAGAGCCTGCTTCCTTTGGAACGCATTAACAGCAATACAAACAAACAGTCTGATTATTTCAGAACACAAAACAGCAAAACAGACAGACAAAGAGCCTGCTTTCATTGGAACGCATAACAGCAATACACACAGACAAAAGGAATACTTCGATTGGAACGCATAACAGCAATACACACAGACAAAAGGAATACTTCGATTGGAACGCATAACAGCAATACACACAAAGAGCTTGCTTTCATTGGAATACATGACATCAATGCACACAGACACAGAGGTAATGAACAGTCTGAAAAAAAAAGAAGTAGAAGAAGAAAAAAAAAGAAGTAGAAGAAGAAAAAGAAGAAGAAATAAAGAAAGAAAGACAAAGAAAGAAAGAACAAAAGAAAGAAAGAAAGAGAAAGAAAGAAAGACAGACAGACAAACAAACAGAAACAAACAAACAAACAGAACAGACAGACAAACAAACAAACAAACAAACAAAACAGACAAACAGAACAAACAAAACAAACAGAACAACAAAGACAGAAGAAAGGAAGGAATAAAGGACGAACGGAAGTTAAGGAAGGAAGGAAGGAAGGAAGTAAGAAAGGAAGGAAGGGAGGAAGGAAGGAGGAGGAAGGAAGGGAAGGAAGGAAGGAAGACAAGGAAGACAGGAAGGAAGGAAGGAAGGACAGACATACAGGAAGGAAGGAAGGAAGGAAGGAAGGAAGGAAGACAAGGAAGATAAGGAAGAAAGGAAACCGAACGAAGAAGGACAGAAAGAAAGAAAGAAGAAGAAAGGAAGGAAAAAGAAAGAAGAAAGAAAGAAAGAAAGAGAAAAAGAAAGGAAAAAAGAAAGAAAGAAAGGAAGGAAGAGAGAATGGAAGGAAGACAAAGGAAGAAAGAAAGAAAGAAAACAAAAGAAAGAAAGAAAGAAAAGAAAGAAGAGAAAGAAAGAATAAGAAGAAAGAAAAAGAAAGAAAGACAAAAGAAAGAAAAGGAAAGAAGAGAAAGAAGAAGAAGAAAAAGAAAAGAAAGAAGAAGAAAGAAAGGCAGGAAAGAAGAAAGAAAGAAAGGCAGAAAGGAAGAAAGAAAGAAAGGCAGGAAGGAAGAAAGAAAGAAAGGCAGGAAGGAAGAAAGAAAGAAAGGCAGGAAGGAAGAAAGGCAGGCAGACAGACAGAAAGACAGGCAGACAGACAGAAAGACAGGCAGACAGACAGAAAGGCAGGCAGGCAGACATACAGACAGAAAGGCAGGCAGACAGACAGACAGACAGACAGACAGACAGACAGACAGACAGACAGACAGACAGACAGACAGACACAGACAGACAGACTGAGACAGACAGACTGAGACAGACAGACAGACAGACAGACAGACAGACAGACAGACAGACAGACAGACAGACAGACAGACAGACAGACAGACAGACAGGCAGACAGGCAGACAGTCAGACAGACAGGCAGACAGACAGGCAGACTGACAGGCAGGCAGACAGGCAGACAGACAGACGGAAAGAAGGAAAGAAAGAAAGAGACAGACAGAACAAGACAGACAGACAGACAGACAGACAGGAAGACAGACAGACAGACAGAACAGACAGACAGACAGACAGAAAGAACCAGACAGAAGAAGAAAGAAGGAAGACAGACAGAAGGAAGACAGACAGACAGACAGACAGACAGACAGACAGAACAGGCAGGCAGGCAGGTCAGACGACAGAAAAGACAGCAGAAGCAGGCAGAAGAAGAAGCAGAAGAAGAAGAAGAAGACAGAAAAGAAGAGAAAGAAGAAGAAGAAAGAAAGAAGAAGAAGAAGAAGAAGAAGAAGAAGAAGAAGAAGAAGAAGAAGAAGAAGAAGAAGAAGAAGAAGAAGAAGAAGAAGAAGAAGAAGAAGAAGAAGAAGAAAAAGAAGAAGAAAAAGAAGAACCGGTTCTTTCGCTATCAAGTTTCATAATTGGAAATCCAGGCCAGTAAATAAAAAACGAGTTGTTCTCTCCCCCCCCCCATCTGCAATGTTGTGTCCTAATTTCACGATTACTTCCCTTTTTCCAGTGGATAACTATATTTCCCAGAGAAATGACGTCGACAAGATCAGTGTTCCTGTACCGGTTTTATCCCGTATGACTCGGTCTCTCCCAGCGGAACGGATGGCCACCTGTCAAAAGCGTTTCTCAAAGCACGAACTCCGTAACTCCAGGAACGATCCCTATGGATCTCAGTATAGGGAAACAACATGAGCTGAGAGTATTTAATGGAGGAGACGGACACAGCTGGCTATTGTATAAAGCATTAAAAAGTAACCTGATATATATAAAGTTTCTCAAAAGTAATTCATGTCTACAGGTCAGCCTCCATAGTGCTGACTGTGACGCCGACAATATGTGTAGCTGCCAGATTATTGGCAGGCGTGGATGGCAACAGAAACTATATTTTATTGCTTTACCTCGTTCACTAAGCGTGTCCTTGAAATTTAGCCTTGAAATAATATAATTTATGGGTATGTTGGTCTATATAGTCTACCGATTATTTTCTATTCCACATATTTATATTTAATTACTCGTATAAACCACAGCTATTCAAATGTTGTCCACCAGATAATAGACACCCAGAGCCTGCCTGGGGGAAATTATTAACAACAAATAATACTGCTTTCAGCTTCCCGCTTTGGGACAACCTATTGGGTCGACTTGCTGCAGTCGTTGCCAAGACACTGTTGCAAGGTCAGAGAGTTGTCATTGTCCGATGTGAGGGAATCAACATTTCTGTAAACTTCTACAGAAACAAGTTGAAGTTTCTGAAGTACTTGAAGAAGCGTTGTAATGTGAACCCAGCTCGTGGTCCTTTCCATTCCCGTGCCCCAAGCAAGCAGTTCTGGAGGGTTATCAGAGGAATGTTGCCTCACAAAACTGCCCGTGGAAAGGAAGCCCTTGAGCGTCTGAAGGTGTTTGAAGGTATCCCACCACCATACGACAAGAAGAAGAGAATGGTAGTTCCATCAGCTCTCAAAGTTCTCAGACTGAATCCTGCAAGGAAGTTCTGCAGTCTGGATCGTTTGTCTCATGAAGTGGGCTGGAAGTACCAGAGGGTAGTGGCCACACTTGAGGCCAAGAGAAAGGTCAAATCCAAGCAGTTCTATGAGCGCAAGAAGCATCTGCTGAAACTGCGTGAACAAGCCAAGAAGAATGTGGCCAAGAAGATTGAACCTTACCAGCAGACACTTCAGCAGCTGGGATATTAGTTTTGTTTCTGGATGTAAACTTGCTCTAGACAATAAATTCAATCAAAGATTTAAAAAAAAAAAAAAAAAAACTACGTTCACCGTGATCTGTTACTGCTCTATGGTCACCCCAGGAGCTCTAAACAGGGATTTCCAGCATGTGCCCTCATGCTCCAAGCTTTCATGTAATGCTCAGCGCAGTTCTCATCTGTCCGTCTCCAATGAGATATGCGTTGGAAGCAATTGTGGCTGGCTGCTTTCTTGTTTCCGAGTGTCTGTGCGAGACCTGGGCAATTGATCCACAGACAATTCTATACTTTATGAGGCCTCGCAAATGGCAGCCACTCGAGACACCTTAGTTTATCCTGGGTTTTACGAAGTGTAACTTGAGAGTTAGAGACAATAATCCCTTTTGTTTGTTTGTTTTTTGTTTTAGTATCCAGAAGCCATGAGTTGCTAACCCTTAGGCTCGGTATTATGGATATCGCAACCTTTCGGCCTTGATTCCATTGTAAATACCTTAAATATGGGAGAAAATGTGGCTTTTCTGCCCACCCCCGGGAATGAACCCAGACCAGGAAGGAGTTCGTCACCCGCTCACCGCGCAATCCGGTTTAGCCAACTACGCTAGAGAGCCGGGCATCGCTTTTGTAAGTGACACTGTGGTGTCAACGTGACAGCCTCTATCTCCAGGACCATACTTTAGATCACTAGATGTTCTCTGACAATCATGCGGATTATTCACATGCTGAATGTGGAGTCACATCCTATATCACATAATGTCTTTGAACTATATTCAAGTATGATGTCATCCAGATGTCATCCAACGGTATCTGTCCTTTTACTACCACTGCAAATCTATTATGTCATCCCAGGTAAATATTCTCTACTGTGGTAGCCCAATTCCCCCGACACTTCGATGAGGTACAAGGTGGAAGAATAGAAGAAAAAGGTAGGCTAGCCAATACTGATGCCACCTTTCTGTCTATCCAAGTTTCATTGCGAGCACCATAGGGGGGTGAGAGCATAGAAAGGTGGTGCAGGGGGAGAGGTATCCCAGTCCATATGTCAGCTGTCTGTGGATTGTTTGTGTGAGGTGACATTTACATGGGTGTAATTAACATTAGCCATACTGTAGGGGAATGAAATAATACTGTACGAGCGGGTGTGGCGGGTAAATTCGCTTTAATCTAGCAGATGCACTATGTGTAATCTACAGAGGGAATCACACACATTGAACATCCTAAGAGATTATATGTCTCCCAGCCTTGCTGGTTAAAGGAGAGGATTCAGGGTTTGCCCAAATCCTGATTCCCACCTGTTATATAAATGATATACTTAAATGTACTAAAGATCACTGACACAAATTACTAGTTAAAATGAAACTCCATAGCAATGCTATTGAAGACCATGTCTTGCCCGTGAAGCACAATCCATGTCTGCGCCTGTTTTGTTTACTAAAAAAAAAAAAAAATGATAGGAATGAGCGGTTCTAATACCTTCCAATGGTAGTCTCTTCGTGCGCTATTAATGATCTCTTCAGGTATAACTTCAGTCGATCTATGGTAGCCGCTGTGTTATAGCTGCTAAACGCGGATTTGCGGATTCGGAGGTTGTGGGTTCATATCCGAACGGTGGAGAATTTCTCAACACACTCAAATACACTTTTATCCATTCATTCACTCAATCGCACATTCACTCACTCATGCACTCACATACATACGCATACACACATATTCACTTAATCAATCACTTACTCACTAACTCACTCACTCACTGAGTGACTGACTCAATGAATGAATTACTTACTCACACAACCGCACACTTACTAAATAACTAACTGCGATGGCTCTCCTTTTATCTTCTTCTATCTGGCTCGCATTATCGCATGCTGGCTATCTCACATACCGACATCACACGACGAGCAGAAAATGGACGACTGGAAAATCAACACGATACTGTTCCAACACTTTAATCTTCTACTCGCGGCTTACACAGCCGGCACATGAAATAGACTACTGTCCAGGCAATGAAATGATTCTGGTTCAACTTGGAATGAACCTTGACTTGACTTGGAATGAACCTTGGTTTGCACCGGCTTCAACGTCTAGGGTTGACAACACAAACGCAGCTCAGCTTCTTGGTACATGCTATCAGTTTATTCTGGTCCATGTATTCAACATGCCTAAACAATTATTCTCAATTCTATCACTCGCGACATATTCGAACACTAACCATTCGCGTAACATAAAGACGACATCTTCAAATACTACAACCGTCTTCTCTGACTTCTGTTGATCAACTGACCACGAGACTAGCTCGGGCTTCCCCTCGCTTACTCCACCGGCCACAAGTATCTCGTGCCGCCACTTGTAGCACGGACTTCCTGCTTGCCACAATGTACACGTGGAGACCATGCAAAGCAGGGTCATCACACACATTATACCTCAAATATCAAAATATCAACTGTTACCTTCTGTTCGAAATCACAATCATCCTACACTATCATATGAACGACAACACAACAGCTGTCCTGACAGAAAAACTAACTCGGCCCGCGGACATCTTGCCCGCCAGCTTTTTTGCCAAGTTGGACTGGAACAAATTCACTCAACACATGTTGAATCCACACATCTTCCATCGTTGTCCATGCACTCTGTTCCTGGGCCCAAACGAGACTGACTCTCAGCCCTTTCTACGCTATTATATAGCCTTCTAATCCCTGCTTCGTTTTTCCTGAATACTCCGTGTCTCTTCAGTTTCACGAAGTCCATTTGGCTGGACACGGTGCGTGGCACGTGATTCCTCGTACTTCGCATGAAGTTCGACAGTCAACATTTCTATTCACGTGAATAATTATGCTTCACACAAAGTTTGACTATCAGCATTTTTCTATAACTCCCGTCAAGTTCAGACTCAACAATGCCCGTGCCGTCCCAGTTAGAGTCAAAATATTCCACTCACATTTATTACTGACGTCATCTGTCGGGCATAAATTAACTAGGAGAAAATGAGATTCACTACACTAACCAAATAAGTAGCTAATGAACTAACTCACTCATTCACTCACACATTTACTGACTGACTCATCTATCCACCCACCCACTAACTCACTCACTCCCTGACTCACTTACATACTACTTACAGAAAAAGAGAGAGAGAGAGAGAGAGAGAGAGAGAGAGAGAGAGAGAGAGAGAGAGAGAGAGAGAGAGAGAGAGAGAGAGAGAATGGAGACTGGGAGAATGCGACCACCGCTTTGTGGTATACCCTGGTATAGAACAATTCACCCATATAAACGATTACTATTCATGTGAGCATTTATTTCAAACATTTGTAGTCAAAGCATTAAAAAAAAACAAAAAAACACAGATACTTACAAAAAGACGAAAAACCACGAAACAATCACTATTTAAAGTACACACATTTATTAATGCGGAATAACAATATTAACATGGTATTACAGAGCCTCCTGTATGGATTTAAGCAGACACTGCCGCGGCTGGCCGAGCGGTTACAACGACAGGCTGTCATGCGGGAGACCCGAGTTCCACCCCCTGGTAAAATAATGTAGTTTTTCTGTCGGGGGGTTAAATTAATCATCCTAACCTGCTCAGTTCGTGGCGACAGAACTAGCCAAGCGGTCTTAAAACTCAGGCTACTGACCCTCTGCCTACATCGCCCCAAAATCTGTGGTAAAACGGACAGTAGTGACAGAAACGCTGGGGATGGTAGGACACACAACGCGACAGCTTTTTTCTAGTGCCTTTTCCCTCGAAGTTCGAGTTCATCTGCCTGTGAGGCAGGGAAAGGCAAAAGGCAGAAAAACGGTCGTGCACGCAAAACTCAGGTGCAGGTAAAAGCTAACAGTCCTAATAGACTAACTACCGGGACCTTCCGCCTGAATTCACAGCCGGTGAATGAAGAAGAAAAAAAGACTCTGAACATACACAGCAAACCAAACACAGGAAAACATATGAACCCCGGCAAATGATGATTCATACGAATGGAAAAAATACTGGAGGTTGTAGAAGAAAATATACCCCTTTAGATCTAAATTGAAGGTCACCTGTTAGAAAACAAGAAAAAAAAACATACTCACCCACACGCCCGCTCATACAGTAGTATGTCATCCCCCTCCAATGTGGCAAATGTTAATTACACCCATCTAAATGTCACCTCACACAAACAATCCACAGACAGCTGACATGAGCTGACATTCTATGACCTTACCTTGTCTTGTGGAAGCGCCTGGGGCACGGGCGACGACGACGATTCTGTGCCCTGAATCTTATCTGCATATTGGGGGTACCTCTGGGCCAGCAGTTGCATGAATGCCTCACGTTTCTTTTCTGTTTCCTGAAATCAATAACAAAACAGAAATAAATAAGACCATCTACACAGCAGTTGCATGAATGCCTCACGTTTCTTTTCTGTTTCCTGAAATCAATAACAAAACAGAAATAAATAAGACCATCTACAAACTATCATCCTGTGATTTTATTAGCTGTTAAAATGTGGTTATATTAAGTGACAATACGTAGATTTATTGTGACAAACTGTGGTTATATTAAGTGACAATACGTAGATTTATTGTGACAAACTGTGGTTATATTAAGTGACAATCTTTGGCTATACTAAGGCACAATTTGTGGTTATTTTATGTGACAATATTTAGTTATATTAAGTGACAATTCGTGGTTGTATTAAGCGACAAACCGTAGTTATATTAAGTGACAATCTTTGGTTATATTAAGTGACAATCTGTGGTTATATTAAGTGAGTATCTTTGAATATACTGTAACAATCCGTGGTTTCTTTAAGTGAAAATCTGGGGTTTATATTAGGGTAAAATCGGTGCTAATATTAAGTGACATCTGTGGTAATATTACTGGACAATCTGTGGTTATACAACTGGTCAAACTGTGATTATTCTACTATTCAACCTGTGCTTGTATAACTTGACAGTCTATGATTATATTATTGTCAATCTGTGATTATACTGCTAGTCAGTATGTGGTTATGGTGCTAGTCAGTCTGTGTTTATATACCATGACAATCTGTGGGTCTATTATAAATTCCTGGTTATACTACTTTCCAACGCGTGTTTATACTAATCGTCAATCTGTGTTTGTATTAATAATCAATCTGTGGTTGTATTAACTGCCAGTCTGGGGTTAATTTAACAGCTATTCAGTGGTAACAATACCTTTCATCTATGAGCAAGTCGTCAAAATCACGAAAGCGGTTAAGGTGATGTTAGTTCTGTGCCAGGTATTACCATTTGTGTATTAAGTGGAATTTTCCCCATCCCTTACCCACAGAACACTGAGCTGGCGTGAGTAGTTTCCCTTCTAGCCGCCTCTATCTCCAAGCTAAGTGCAAGTAGACTGACAAAGTATGTCTGTCTTTGGATAAGGCGTCTTTTGTATGATGATATGTTTCCAGTTATCTGCTTTATGTGTTAAGTGTAAAATAATTTATCAAGTATTTATGCCCTTGAACAGGGCGTCTATTCTATGATTATATTTTTAGACAGTATCTGCCTTATATGTTGAGTGTAAATTAATGTTTCAAGTATGTCTGCCCCTGGACAGTGCGTCTATTTTATAATGATGTGATTCCACAGTTATTACCAATTCCCGTCCTTCTTAGGATGAACATTTTCTTTATTTGAAGCCCTACTCTGGCTGTGCCAGGGGCAGCAATATAGCCTGGCCACAAATATGGCCTAAAGGCCGAACGCGGTTTCTGGGACCTCTCCACGGTGATCCTCACCCGCATGGTGGCACATTGTGTCATCGGGTGTTAATCGCGTTAGTGATGTTCTGGTGGGGTAGAAAGTCAGTCAGTCAGTCATTCCACAGTCATCTGCCCTATGGTGCTGGCAGATTGTCCACTCTAGGGTTGCTGACCGTAGGTTTATCATTTCAAGGAAGGTATAAGGAAATCAGAAAGGTCAATACTAAACTGCTTGACGCTTGAACTCATGAAGAGTGTAAACATGATATGCTAGGAATGTTAAGCTTCTCTTACCTATCAGATGACCCTAATGTCAGTAAAGGTAAAGTTGGGGGATGAGAACCAGCGTCACTACACGCAGTTATAAACAACAAGTGCTCTGCCACCAGTACGGACATTGAAAAGAAACTGGCCGCCTGTGTCGCCGTCCGCACGTAACTCCGTAGCTACAGTGACGTTCACTCTGGTACCCATTTCCTAGAGGCTGGGTAAACCTCGGGAACCGTCAGTTTTCGAACACTGGCCCTGGGTTACAGCTAGTCGCATCAGGATTTGAAAGCGAGTCTCTTATCGACTGCGCTAACGCCGCCCCCGTCAGTGTTGAGTTTTATCATAGAGGTGGAATATATTGAGTAAAAAGACGTACAATTTATTACAGCGTGAGTTGGAAGAGGTTAATGGTGGAGGGACAAACAGCAAAGTAAATGGGGACGTGACTTCTTTCATCCCAGGCAACATTCGCGTGTAACATTACTGACGACAGAGCAGAAATTATCTAAAAACAGTGGCATAATGTCTAATCTACCTGGTTGAAGGAGAACTCGGCATCAGGCAATAGGATGTGGCTGTATACAACTTTTGCGGGATTCGAGTATCTCTTCGTATGACGGCAATGGTGGTTGATATTCGATATGCGACAATTCCTTGGTAGAGCTGCAGATTTGGCTTTCCTTAGTGAGATTAGAGGTTTGACTGGTGAGGTTGAAGGCTCGGCTTGTCTTGCTCCAGCATCTGGGCGGGAGTGGCGGCGCCGGAGTATCGTCTGGAGACACTGAAGCACACGTTGATCCATCTTGCGTCTTTTGAAGATCACTAGACGTTTTCCATGAAATGCTAGCGTAAATATAGGACGAGTTGGTGGATGTAGTGTTGGATGTAGCCACTGCTGTGTAGACGTGAGAAACTTTCACTGTGTGACTGTTGATGCAGACCGGACAGTCTATTACTTCTGCCTTTGTGTGGATGCTATCACGGGGACTATCAGCAGGGGGAGAAACGTGTGTCATTACTATCATTTGGCACCCCTGAACTGCAGTTATTGATACAGTCAAAGCATAATTCACTCCTTTCTATACATCTCCCAAATTCTTTAGCTGGATAATTATAATTTATTACATCTGAACATGGGAAGTTCAAGGTTGCTTCCACCGGATGTCGAAATCGTGGAAAAGCACTCACTGTGTTTCCATTCGGTCTTAGAACATGGCAGTCGGCAATAGTGGTAACCAACGACGGAATAGACAGCACCGATGGTTTTGTAGCATTTGATGTAGGAACTGTAATAAGAATTGATTAAACCCTGGGAATTCCATATTCTTCCCGATGATGACACATGGTTTTCTTTCACCTGAAGTTGTTTCTGTTTTCGTTGATGTATTGTTGTTAACTCTACATAGGTATCGTCAGGACTTGCGCTTCTGACATCTGCCAGCACTTGGGATCTTTGTGGGTGTGGGAGACTGAACTCAGGGCATCTTGTGACCTCCTGATACTCGCTCCCAAAGTATGGCACGTGTGGACAGGCCAGCTGTTCAAAACAGTTCACAAACTCCGAAGAAGAAGATGCCCCTGTGTAGCTCGATGTGTCAGCAGTACGTAGTTTATGCACAAGATATCTTTTCTGCAAACGGTTCTTTAGCGCTTCGTAAGACTGGTTATAAGTATCATTGCAAGGAAGGAACTGGCTGTTTGTTTCCTTGTCCCGTCTGTGCTCTCTATCGCTTACATTTTCAAAGCCGTTGAAAGACTGACTTCGTCGTTTGTAAGTTTCCATAAAGTATTTATCAGTAAGGTCTACTGGATCTTTCCTGGAACTAGCCGAGTAATTACCAGTATGCTGGCCATCTTGAGATTTCAGGCATCTCTTGCCAGTCGGGGCCAGACTGTTGACTAAATAAGCGGGTCGAGCTAAAGATGATTCTTTGCTGAAACTCAGCCATGAATCTGGAGCATCCACGGTGATATCTGAGTAGGCGGGAGAACTACACGACGACCTGATGGAGGATTTCTTTAGGATCCCTTTTAGAGGTAGCTCATCAGTATTATGTACACTTGTAGTAGGTGAAGATATATGCGCTTTCGGCATGAACCTCCTCAGTGTGCCTGCTTGTCCGTGGTCAGTGTGTTGATGTGAAGATCTTTGATTATTCCCAGAACCAGTGGAGTTTGCGAAAGGAGACCGGTTGATGCATCCTTCAAGAATAGTTCTCCAGTTTTTCCTTTTTCTTTTCCTGTGCTTCTTCTTATTACCCGCCATTCTATGTCATGACTCAATGTACTGTCACACGAATTACTCAAACACTGACAACCGTTTCAGGCCTGGCGACATATACAACACGAGTAAACGTCCCCTTGTATGAGAAATCAGATGGGATAAAAAACACAGCTCATGGCGCACAGAAAAATATTCATGACTTGGAAAACAAATTTGTTGTCATATATATTTTGACCGATCATTTTATCAGCGTAAAACTACAACTGAACATTTAAAAATCACACACACACACACATACACACACACACACAAATTACAACAGGCTCATATTCCCGCAATTACAGAGCAGAGGCAGATGTACTTCTTTCCTGAATAGACAACAGCACAACAAATATAGCAGAGTGGTCTTTCTGACTGATGCTATGTCAGTTCTACAAGCAACTGTCGACCCAAAAGACACTCAGTTTGTAGACTTGACGCAACAGCTGATTTGCTTACGCTCTTCAGTAGAACAATCTGTACTGCAGTTAATTCCAGGTCACTGTGGTTTGGAAGGCAATAAAACAGCGGAAGGCTAGCTAGACGCGGCAGTGACATGTTATAGCCAAATAGTGACCTAACCCACCAAGACACTAAGACATTAATACTATCTAGTCTCCAAGAATGGTGGCTGGCTACACACAGCAGATTCTCTCCTCAAGTCTCGCTTCATCGCCTCTCTAAAGATGGATAATGTATTATATTCAGACTAAGGACAGGGCACGACAGATTTCGTCAACATATGTAAGAAACATGGAGACGTGTCCCTGCAGCGTGGCACCCAAAAACTGCTAAGTATGTGCTTCAACACTGATAACTGTTTGATGACTCCAGAGAAGTAATCTGGCCTGTTACAACCACAATTAAGACAAAGCTGTATGGTTCACGAGGGGATATGGTCTACACAATAGCTTTTATAAAGGCTACCGGCCTCTTAAGTTTTCTGACAAAAGAATCGAAGAAGAAGACAAAAGGAATGCCCTGCAGCCGAGTTTGATTTCGTGAAGGATACATTCAAGAAAAGTTCTCAAATTTTTCCTTTTTCTTTTCCCCTAATCACAGAAAACCATCACAGAAAGCCACAAGAAACAGTTCTCCAATTTTTAACAGGTCTATTCCTGTAATTGTTCTTATCACCTAACATCCTGTGTCACTTGGTACCAGCCGCCACAGAAAGCCACAAGAAACAGTTCTCCAATTTTTAACTGGTCTATTCCTGTAATTGTTCTTATCACCTAACATCCTGTGTCACTTGGTACCAGCCGCCACAGAAAGCCACAAGAAACAGTTCTCCAATTTTTAACTGGTCTATTCCTGTAATTGTTCTTATCACCTAACATCCTGTGTCACTTGGTACCAGCCGCCACAGAAAGCCACAAGAAACAACACAGAGGAACCCGAAAACCGAAAAAAAAAAAAAATGTGGAGCGAGAGTGTCAACAACAGTCCAACAGAAATGAAGACCTACCGACAAAACACATTAGAAAACAGGTAAATAAGATCTTCCTGAAGATTTCACTGAGGTAAATAGAGATCTAGAAGAAACAGCATGAGATACTTTTATTTTTGCTAATCCCATCTATGCGATTTCGAGATTTCGTAGGGTAGTTCCTGGGAAAGTCAAATGTTATGGGGGAAAAGGAGGTGGGGGTGTTCAGGTAGTTGTTATTCGGTGTTCATTTCACACTCTAACGCGCTTATACTACTGAACTTTCCCGGGAACTCCCTTCAAAACGTCTTAGTCCCCGAAATGGGGTGAACAACAATTCAAGGACTCAATGTGATGTATGTTCTGTATGGGAGCGTGAGTCTATATATGTTTGTCTGTGTATGTTACATTCTAATGTAGGCATGTACATGCTTAAGTTTTTAATGTGCAGGTGCTCCATACATAACACGAAACCCTATTCAGTCTACCAGAAGAGAAAAAAGACTTGTTCAATACCGCAAGACGCCATTGCATCCCAAGGATAGAAGCGAAAAATTATCAACAACAACAACAACAACCAGTAACAGCCGCACAAAGAAGACTAAGAGGGGAAGGAGCCAGATCAGAGAAACATTGTCTATTGCTCATTGTCTTGTACAAACACAAAGAAGACTAAGAGGGGAAGGAGCCAGATCAGAGAAACATTGTCTATTGCTCATTGTCTTGTACAAACACAAAGAAGACAGCTGCTCTAAACGGTTGTTGTGAAGAAGTGTTAAAGCTACTCAATTTCAGGAAGTCGCTTTTTTTAAATCAAAATTCGGCTGGGGTGGGGGGTGGTGGGGCGGGGGGGTGGTGGGGGGTTGTCAAGGTTGCTGCGGACATTAACGGGGGGGGGGGGGGAGGAGTTGGTTAGATGGTCCTTAAAATGTCTGTGGACCCATGATCCGGCTCGAAAATAACTGTGCCATTGTTAATAGAAAAGAAAACTTAAAAGCAAAAACGTGTTCCTTCAGTGTTTACATGACATCATTTCTCAACAATTTACATTTTCTCCACTCTACAATATCGCCATACATCTAGAATATACGGAGGCTAGATGGCCTACTAACACGCAGGTAGACACAACCTACACAAACTCACAATGTAAATAGTTGTGTTCAAACTACAATAAATTAGCGAATGTTTACTTTTGCCTGCAAGTCTGCTCGAGCGTTTACTAGTTGGAGCCTCGCTGGTGAGCTTCAACAACACGTTTTTCTAATACAACAAGACGGGATATAACTGAGCGGAGTGGGGCCAAAGCGAAAACATAAACCACTAGATCGCTAAAACAGGTTATTAGCTCCACGGGAGCTTCCAGTCTATAAATAGAATAAAAATAAACACTTTCCAGTGCTCGCCCTTTGATCTATTTTTATAGTTCCAATTAGATTTCGCTCCCAACCAGTAATTTCACACGGGCTAAATTTGGAACTGGCTTTGGGGAAATTTGCGGTTTTTGAGATTTTTAATGAAGATAGATTTGCTGAGGATATAAACTGGTGTGCCTAGTGAACGTTAGGAAACAGCGAAGCGAAAGGGTTGTTTGCAGGGCAACGCTTTGATCAGTCGTATTAGGATAGCTCTTAAGAGCCTGTACAATAATCATCCTGATGTCTGGAAGTGCATCATGGACAGTTTTTGTTTTGTTTTGGAAAAGATGACGTTCAGGCATCGCCTGTAACAAGAAATATTACCAACTAGGAGAAAATTTCCATTGTTTGTAAAATTTTTTTCCAGATCCCACCGCTCCCATTGTGTGGCTTAGGCGTTGCGCACGCGCTCCGTAGTGCCCAGTTGAATCCCAGCTGTGAGCCTTGCGCCAGTGTTGGACAGTTATTGAAATGACGACCCCCCCTACAAAAAAAGCAATGGCAAACTACCAGAAAGTAAATTGCCTAGAAAAAAACCACAAAGCAGCCAATGCTGGAGTTGGTTCTGCAACGTATTTTAAAGGAATACGCAACTAACTTACCCTCCCCCATATGTTGAAAAAAAGGATTAAAAGCAGGAAAAGTACGAAAGATAGAAGGCAGGAACAATAAGCATGAAGGTTAGCACGGGATATGAGAGTCAATTACCTAGGGGAATCAAGCATACTGAGTCAACATCCCCCCCCCCTCTCCCCACCGCACACACACAAAATGGCTCCACTACATAGATACGTTCTCTTTTATTAACATATGTTCATTCATTTTTTAAAATTTCCATACATGTAATTCTGACTATAATCTCAGCACATAATAATAATAAAAATAATAATAATAATAACAATAACAGTTCTGTTCTATTATTGCGGAAATTGAACAAAAACTTATGCTATCTTGGGACACCTTAAATCTTTTGGGAAAGCGGGGCAAAGGGGGGGGGGGGGGGGGAGGTGGGCAAACTGACGTAAGTCGTTAATAATATAAAGTATTGGCGTTAGTATTTATTATTTTATTATTATTTATTATTATTGTGCAGTTAATGGAGCGTTAAAAACGTGCCTCCCGCTCACCAGCAGACAAACATAATTGGTTTTTTAGAGGGGGGAGGATGATGAGATAAAACCCCCTATCCTAATGTTACTAGTCACTGGCACGGCGATCTGAAGACAGAGCATAAACGCGTTATGTTGGAGTGTGGGTGAGCTGTATTGTAGTGGATGTGTGTCAGGTTTTGCTAGTTCGGTGTGTAGTCTAAGTGTGTATGTGGGTAGGTGGGTGTGTGAGTGTCGTGTGTGTGAGTTGTGTGTGTGTGTGTGTGAGAGAGAATCCTTTTCCTTGTTTATTTTTTTTTTAAACAACGCCACGTGTAACCAGTATGCCCGAAGGGGGCGAGCCTTATGGTTCTAGTTGTGACTTGGGTCATTATGCCATTATATTGGGCTTCACATTGCGGCTGACTACAATAGCCTGCCCCCTCCCCTTTCTACGCCCCAAGGATTACTGCTAAGTGTTGCTGGGAAGCAAAGAAACACGGATCCAAAAATTGGCCAGCCAATTTTCGCCAAAAACTAAATATTCAAATTAAACATACACACTTATAAGAACAGGTCTGGTTGAATGTGACACATTTATCCATCACGATAAAAGAAAATCGCTCGATTCAATTTCGTCAGTTTGTCCAATGGCGTGGATGCTGTTACTAAAGGTCATCACAGCATTGAGGACTGAAACAAAACATAGGTGGTGGCAGACCACATAGCAAAGATCGCACGATTTAACCTATAAAAACAAGTTATAATTAAAAGAACCTATAACGTTTTTCACCAATAACCACTATAAACCCGCACTCGTGTGCAGGTATGGAACAAGACACTCAGGTCTTCGGGAAGTCAGAACTATTAAAAAAAACAAAAACAAAAAAAAAAAAATTATTTGTAGAGCTAAAATATACAATTTGAAAATATTCAATATAATTGTCCAGGAAAAACTTGCTCCGTCAAACTAGCCATTGTGTGAGTTGTTACGCTGGGAAAATACACGTACCGAATCACAAAACGCTATATGATCCAGCAATAGAACGCATGGTCCCAGAGAGAAGGATCCGCGGCCATAACGTTGCAAAGGACATCATGGAGGATCAGGACAGTGAATCCACCGGACAAATGACATGGTTTCACAACAGGGCAGTGAATCCACAGGACAAATGGACACGTGTTTCACACAAGACACAGTGAGACCACTGGGACCAAATGACACTGCTTTTCACCACAGGGCAGTGAAATCACACGGACTAAATGACACTGTTCTACACAGGGACAGTGAACTCCACCAGCACAAATGGACACTGGGTCACACATACGAACAGTGAATCCACCGGACAAATGACACTGTTTCACAATGGGGACAGTGAATCAACCAGACAAATGGACACTGTTTCACACAGGAAAGTGAATCCACCGAGACACATAGGACTGTTTCACAACAGGAGACAGTGATAGAGGACGAAAGAAGTTGGCATGACTGGCTGTTATAAGAGCGTTGATGTGCACAAGGTGATGAATTTCTTGATACATCCCGGACGCACATACTTCACCACCCTACACTCACACACGACACACCCACACACCGTACACACACACACACACCATGCACACAACAAAAATGCTAAGTCAGTGAACCCAGAGGGACCAGCCAGCTAAAATAAGTCATTGTCGCTCTGTATTTGATTATGTTATTTATCAGCTCTGCCTACCAATGTGGACTTGAAGAAGGAAAAAAGGTTGCAAAACAATGCCAGATACAACCTCGATAGGACTCTTTCGGAAAGAGACTATAGAAGTAAAAAAAAAAAAAAAAACGATCTTCATTTACGCTTCATTGACCATACGGGGGAAAGGCACCTTGCAGTGTGTAGAACATGAGCGTTACTATCAAAAGTAACTACCGGAATAAGTTGAAGGACTGATCAGAAAAGATCGACGAATTATATTCGAACAATGTGTTGGCACACAAACAGCAGCTCTCACGATTATTTACCATTGAGGAACATTGAGGAAGCATCAAAGGGGAGGCCGGTGGGGTCGGGGAGTGCGACATGACTGTTTACTATCACCTGTTTTGTTTCATCATACAGTGAATAGTTAATCAGAATCTGATTTAGAGCAGGAATTGTGGTTGGTGGTCATAACAAAAAGAACCTGACGTGTACGCTTGGAGCAACCACTGTCTGGGACAGCGGACAAAGGCCAAAAAAAGCACTACATAAAATTGACAGATGTTGTTTGTGGAAGAAAGTGATAAAATGGATATCAGTATGTGAATAATGGGACAATGGCGAGAGTAATGTAATCTACCAAGAAAAAGAATAGTAGCACCTACATGTGTGTACTAATGTCAAGGCAGTTATTTAAGGACAAGTAACTAATTTAAGCATCTAGACACGTGGATAACATCCGATGGCAGGATGTAACCCAACAGATAAGGAAGAGAAACGAGATAGGCCCAGAAAACTGCATTTTATAAAACCTACGACGAACGTTTCGTGCACTATAATCGTTGTCACTGGAGGTTAGGGAACAGAATTCGCGCAATGGTAATACAGCAGACAGTTTTAACATACGGGCTGTTGGAATCACTGGACAGTTAACGAAAACAAGCCACGAACAATATCTGACGGCAACTCAGAGGATGTGGTTTTACAGGAAGAATCCTTAGAATTCTGTGGACAGCAAGAAAGAAGAACTAAGAAAAACCACAAGTCATTATTCTGTGGTCATATTATAAACGAAACAAACGAACAAATTTTTTTTTTCAGAGGTTACAAAATTGGGCACCCGCAGGCCCATCTGACATTCGGCCCTTCTTGAGCCCTTATTTTTCAGAGTACCAATGCCTGTTATACAAAAATGCATTGTTATGGATATAATAAAGAAATATAAGTTATAGAAAATGCATACACACATCATGTGCAACACAGCGATGCACACTAACAACACACGTATACATACACCTACGTTCTCATACATGCACACTCATATACAGACATACGTAAGACATACACACATTTTATCTACATACACACAGAAAATATAAAATACATTTGGTGGCAAGCTGTGACCACTGGGACAGATTATGGAAAGATGGGACAGAGGAAGACAGCACGAGGAATATTGGTGACAGTCTTTTAACAGGGCATGGAGGGGTTTCAACACAAGGGCTGATACAGGAAGTTGCAGATCACAGAATATGGAGAGTCGCGATCGCCCACGCCAGTCGGCAAGGCACTTGATGATAATTATCACAATTTACAAAGGCTTTTTAGCTGCAACGCATATTCTAACAGCAGTACACTATGTTCTTCTTTAGTGTTAGTCATTTAAAAGGTGGTTGACACATTGTATTGTGGTTTACAGCTAGGCTGAGATATCTACACCTTTCGGCCAAACATATCAGATTACAACAAATGTATATCTAATCTTTTACGATATGCTTGTTCGAGCACAGTACAGCGCGTCTGTTCGTTTTTCTCTCACTA
Organism: Candidula unifasciata; assembly: GCA_905116865.2. Taxonomy (NCBI): domain Eukaryota; kingdom Metazoa; phylum Mollusca; class Gastropoda; order Stylommatophora; family Geomitridae; genus Candidula; species Candidula unifasciata. Next base: position 338,131 of record CAJHNH020003780.1, read on the forward strand.
TGGAGCCCTGAACCTAACTAAATCGGTGTTTGAGATCTCATCCAGTTGCCCACGTTCTGTCAACAAGGTTTTCATTTCTGGTAAAACCAAAAAATACATTAATCATTTATTCACTGTAAGATTTCAGGCAACCACTCTGTTTTCCCAATCAGGACGCAGATTTCCGAGACACAATCCAAAACCATGACCCACTACTTTTCGATTCAGGCTAAAAATAAAACTTTATGAAATATTACTGAGGACGATTTGTTAAAGAATCAAGAAACATATAAACATTTCATGTTAAGGAGATTATATGATGTAGAAGGAGAAGGGAGGGGAGAAAGAGAAGGATACAGTTTGAGGGAAAAGGACACAGTTGGAGAAGAGGGGCACACACAGTTGGAGAAGGACACACAGCTGGAGGAAGAAGAAGGACACAGTTGGAGGAGATGGGACACAGTTGGGGAGATAGACACAGTTGGAGGAGATGGACACAGTTGGGGAGATGGACACAGTTGGAGGAGATGGACACAGTTGGGGAGATAGACACAGTTGGGGAGATAGACACAGTTGGGGAGACAGACACAGTTAAGAAGATAGACACAGTTGGGGAGAAGGACACAGTTGGGGAGAAGGACACAGTTGGAGTAGAAAGACACAGTTGGAGGAGATGGACACAGTTGGGGAGAAAGACACAGTTGGGGAGACAGACACAGTTAAGAAGATAGACACAGTTGGGGAGAAGGACACAGTTGGAGTAGAAAGACACAGTTGGGGAAGAAGGACACTGTTGGGGGAGAAGGACACTGTTGGGGAAGAAGGACACAGTTGGGGAAGAAGGACACAGCTGGGGAGATGGACACAGTTGGGGAGATGGACACAGTTGGGGAGATGGACACAGTTGGGGAGATGGACACAGTTGGGGAGATGGGTACAGTTGGGGAGATGGACACAGTCGGGGAGAAGGACACAGTCGGGGAGAAGGACACAGTCAGGGAGAAGGACACAGTCGGGGAGAAGGACACAGTCGGGGAGAAGGACACAGTCGGGGAGAAGGACACATTCGGGGAGAAGGACACAGTCCGGGAGAAGGACACAGTCCGGGAGAAGGACACAGTCCGGGAGAAGGACACAGTCGGGGAGAAGGACACATTTGGAGAAGATGGACACAGTCAGGGAGAAGGACACAGACGGGGGAGAAGGGACAGTTTTTTCTTAGTTTTTTTTTTGACCAGGAATATGTGGACACAGTCAGGGAGAAGGACACAGTCGGGGAGAAGGACACAGTCGGGGAGAAGGACACAGTCGGGGAGAAGGACACAGTTGGGGAGAAGGACACAGTCGGGGAGAAGGACACAGTTGGAGAAGATGGACACACGTGGGGGAAGGGGAGGATTAGTTGCACTTACGCATTATTAGCTGCTTTTTTTCACTAAACATGTTCTCTTTACCCGTAACTTGCCAAAGTATTATATTAGAAGAGTCTGCCCTACATTATATAAGACATATTGAAACCAGAAGACAGATTCGACTTAACCACTACATCACGTTTAGAAGGTAGCTGAATGGATGTAGAAATCCTGATAGGGGAAAAATAAAACTAAATGCAAGAATTTGTGGCGTTTTTTTTTTGGGGGGGGGGGGGGGGGCGGCTTCGTGCTTCGTGTCAAGCTCTGGTTGAAGTTTTGCGACAGGCCTAGCAAAACCAGCAATGTGGACTTTACGTTTTAGTATCGCTACCAGACAAAAATACATGAAACCTAAAGTGACTGATCAAAAACGTTCTCGACTATGGTAATGTTTGACAAGACCTAGGCAGAATAGATAGAACAGAACAGAATTACCAAAATTAGAATGTCCCGTAAAAGCCAATACAAAACATACAGCATAAGAGTGGGATGAAGGGTGTCCCACAGCTGAAGCGCGTGTCCACGAGAAATTAAAACAGTGTTAATACACAAATCTGTTAAAGTAACGACTCTCGAGGCCGTGTCATAATCTGATAAGAAATTTGTGTTACGGCTTTATTGAGGTACAGGAAAGAAAAGACTAAACCAAAGACCAAACACCAAATATCATAATTATAGCGTTTTATAAAGAAGCCTCAAAGGGATTAGAGCCCGATGTCTGCAAAATAATTTAAACTCTTCTTTTCTGTCAGCTATATTTCTATGAGGACTGATCAATGATCAATACTCGTGAGCAACTCTTAGGCTAATCGGTTAATCGTGGAAACTGGATAGGAAACATAAGTGTCATTGAGATAATATGTTGGGGTTGATCCTTCTGTGGGATATTGAAAGGATACCACCCATGAGGATTCAAGATTGGATGGATGGAGATTATAGTCTAGACGAAGTATGTATGTCGCAACCAAACAACAAAAAAAAAAACAAAAAAAAAAAATCAACCAATAAGAATATTCACAATCATGTTGCTACAAAATAAAGTTTTCAATGACACAGTTAATACCGATGTAAAAGATGTTGTTTCTGAGAAGCGTAGCAAGCAGAAAACCGTGGACAGAGTGACCATGCTTACACATGATTGTCTGAAAAATGGCTAATGAAGTTAAGAAAACTATATACACCTATAAGAACTAAACCTTTAGTGTTCTTCCGTCATGCGATGAGAAGAGATGCATTTTCTCTAGTAATGTGGTCAACTACTCGGCTGGCCCTTTTATTTCGCAGAACAGATTTTTTTTTGATATTTATTTTAGGATTAGTCAGGGTGGGATTTAGTTGTAAAAACCACAATATATAAACTACAACTACATAGCAAGTACCACTACAAACTGTGGCAACTACATAAACAAGTACCACATTGAAACTGTACAAACTACATAGCAAAGTATCACTACAAACTGTGTAACTACACAGAAGTAGACTACAACAACACTGTACTGATCGGAAACCTTGATCTTCCAAATCCGTCTATAATCTGTGGCTTGTGGTCGGGCTAACGAATATAGTTTCCCCTACAGGAAGCTTATTACTAGCCGCAACGTCTATTCTGTCACTCAAGACCTGTGCCCAAAGCAATGCTTCCTTTTTTTGTTCATTTAATTATGTTCAAGTTCCCCCATCCATTGCCACAATAATTTGACAGTGAAGTGAACGCAAATTCAGCGCAAAGATTTTGTGGATTGAATATATTTTTTGTATTGTGTGCGTTGGCGTCTGTAGCCAACATGGCTGACCTTAGAAATGTGGCAAATTTGTTTTCTGTGTGGCACATGTAGCAGAAGTGATACTGTAATCACTGTGATAAAAGAATACGTCGGGAAAAAGGTCCCTGTAAAAATTCAGACAGGTGACTGATTTTTTAAAATGTTTAATTGGTGTAAGATTTGGGCTTTGTCTGTCTCGCTGACTGGTGCTTTGGTCATTTTCAGTGGGAGATGATGAGGTGTACATGTCGTCATCAACACTTAAATTCACAAAATATCTGGTGTCGTAAAAAGGCAGGTAAAAAACCGCCTTGCTGATTCCATGCTTGCTACATAATGTTTTTGCCAGCATTTGTTACTTAACTCAGACAAGCAGGTATTTATCTCTTTAACAAAGGTAAGCATATTTTATTCAGCAAAAAAGGACAGGTGTTGGTTGAAATACAGATAGACTGTGAGGGATCTCTGGGATGAAGATGAGAGTATATGAAGGAACAACTGGAGTTGTGTGTTCTTCATGTAAGTAAGAGCAGTAAGAAAGAGAGAAGGGAGGAAGAGGAGACAGGAGGAAGATAAGAAGAAGAACAACAGCAATAACAACAACCTAATAACAACAACAAGAATAGCAAAAACAATAACCATCACAACAACCGGAAGAAGAAACGGCTAAATGATACAGACAACAAGAAACAAAAACGCACATATATTTGGAGCATGACGATGATTAGGAATAACACAGAGATGATGAAAACGATAATGAAACTTTCTTGTTAACAAAATCGCGCAGACTGTTCAACCGTTCAAATATGTGATGTCATTAAATTGTGTGTTCTTGCTTATTACCGAGTTTATGGCGGCGATAATGCAATTTCTAGCGGGGAAATCACTTGCCAAAAAATAGTCAACATTCGGCGAGTTGTTTTTATCCATATCTCGATGCAACAAGTAGAATTTCTGTTGATTTCTGTGTTCTTTCTGTGAACGTAACATGCGTCAGTACTGTTGTTTACTGTTCTGAAAGGACACTTTAACCTTCATAGACAAATATTCGTACGCATTAATCGTCGTTATGTAATAAAAATGTGTGATCACTTGTGCCAGCGTTTGTTGCTAAGGGATTCCAAACGCAGCGTCACAGTTGTCACAAGCAATGGTTCTGAACCAGCTTCGTACGATTTGGAGGCAGGTTGCTTTGAGTAAATTTCGTCAACGATATGAGTGCCGTCTCTTACCGAGACAATGGCAGAATAATAAACGTAATAATTGGTTAATGCAACAGCATTAAACCCAGCCAAAACATTTGTCGGTGGATTTACGACATCCTGACAGAACACTTGCTCTATAAGCGGTTAGGGTTGGATGACCGACTGAATGAATGAAGTTCAACCCACCAGGAACGCACATTTAGCTATAAACACTTAGTGATTCAAAGTGCCACCATTCGGACGAGAATTGCCCGCGCGCTGGTCACATAACTACCGTTCAACCGTGCGCAAGTCACAGAACTACCGTTCAACCACGCGCAAGTCACAGAACTACCGTTCAACCGCGCGGAAGTCACAGAATTACCCTTCAACAGCGTTGGTCACAGAACAGTTCAACAACGCGCAAGTCACTGAATTACCTACTGTTCAACAGTGTTGGTCACATAACTACAGTTCAACCACGCGTAAGTCACTGAACTACCTACTGTTCAACAGTGTTGGTCACAGAACTACAGTTCAACCACGCGTAAGTCACTGAACTACCTACTGTTCAACAGTGTTGGTCACAGAACTACAGTTCAACCACGCGCAAGTCACTGAACTACCTACTGTTCAACAGTGTTGGTCACAGAACTACAGTTCAACCACGTGCAAGTCACTGAACTACCTACTGTTCAACAGTGTTGGTCACGGTCACAGAACTACAGTTCAACCACGCGCAAGTTACTGAACTACCTACTGTTCAACAGTGTTGGTCACAGAACTACAGTTCAACCACGCGCAAGTCACTGAACTACCTACTGTTCAACAGTGTTGGTCACAGAACTACAGTTCAACCACGCGCAAGTCACTGAACTACCTACTGTTCAACAGTGTTGGTCACAGAACTACAGTTCAACCACGCGCAAGTCACATAGCTACTTTTCAATCTGTGAGTTACATTTGCGGCCCCTGGCGACAACTAGGGGGGGGGGGGGGGGGGGGGAGGTACTTTAGAATAATAACAATGGCTTAGCACATTGTATGTGGAGATGAGGATCAGCCCTCGCGTGCCTACCTCGACGGCGAAGAGTTTTACTGTGTACACCTCATGTCTCCTCAGACCGGCTACCAGATCACAGTACTTTTCTAGTTTGTACAGATAATTTTTTTTTTCTTCCTTCCGCGACTCGTACGGCACTGTCATCTCTTTCAGGATGAGCTGCCGTTTCTCCGCAGAGTGCAGGATCGTGTCAGGTCTCAGACCGGTCTTTCCTGATTCCGAGCAGTTTCCGAAACCAGGCAGTCGACCGTCAGTAACCAGTCCCACGCACAGTCAAGCACCAATGGAGAGTATGTGACTCTGTTGACTTTACCTTTAGAGATCAGCCAAGCCTCGAGATAGTGAAAAAAAAAAAAAGGGGGGGGGGGGGGGGAAGGGCTTTTCTGCGTGCGGCCAATATGTGCTAGAGCGTTTACTTAGCTCTGCATAGTGGGCATGTCGGATCGGTGGTTGCACACCATTTGGTCATTGTGTTGCCAGAGGGTAACATCATAAGCAGATCTTATGACAAAGCTCAGTCGCTGTGGGGCCATTCGCCAGATCTCACCCCATGTGAGTATTCTTGGCAAAGCGCTCTCGAGGCCGATCCAGTGGTCTTGCTGCAAATGCTGCGCGGCTTCTTGGACATGTGTCTCCTTTTTGGTGTCCCTTATCTGCGGCTTTACCATGTCTCTGCGCTCTTTGGCAAAGGCTTAAGACCACCAAGTGACTTTTCTATGCCCTTGGCCGCGTCGGTCGGTTTGTGTGGGTAACCCATGAATTCCTTTAATTTCAGTGCTTTGTCAGCAGATTTTATTGCATTTTGAATTTCCATTTTATACTTTTTTTTTTAGAGCGGGCTGGACAGCTGAAGACTCGCGCAGCATCATCGCGAGTCTGACCTTGCCGACTTTAAACTCTTCGCTTATTGATTGGAACGGAAGTACCAGTCAGCTGCTTACAATATAAAGCGCTATCAGTTAGACACGGGGGCGCTTTAGGCCACTTCCTCATCGGTGTTGATTTTTTTAGTTCCATAGTCTTCGCAGCAGGCATGCTTACCTCGTACATGAGCAGTGGCCAAAGGAGTTTTGGAATGCTGCATGGACTGGAAGCACCAAAACTTGAACTTCCCGATCAGCTTGTATCGCTCTAGCAAGCAGGCATGTTGCCACTGACTCCTGCATACATCAGAATTCCGCTCTGTCAGATCATTGTGAATCGTAGACGCAGCCGAGGCTCTTCATCAGTTCATCCAGAACCGTGGGGATCCATCCCTTGCCCCCGTGAAACTGGCTGCAACCACTTTATTTTCACAGACTTCTGGATTTCTGTGGCTTGAAATACATGTTGTACCATTTGACCATGCAATCAAGTCTCTTCAGAAGAACGTAGGCATGATTCTCGCTGACCTTTATGATAGTCGTGTCATCCATAAATGCTCTAGGTGGTGGCATCCAGTGGTCTCCAATTTAAAGGCCCTGTCCGTAGCCGGCAGCCCCGTCTAACATGACATGCAAAGCTATACCGAACAGTATGAGAGAAATCTTACACCCCATTTCTATCCCAACTTTGATCTAGGTCCATTACGTAGTAAACGTGGGGATAGAGAAACGTATGGCGAACGTTGAAAAATATTGCTGTATCATTTCGGTGATCTGTGTCGTTACGTGGAACATGTATAAATAATAACTTATAGGATAGCACCTCATAGGCATTGGCGAGGTCCAACCATGTCACATGAAAGTGGGTTCTCTCTGCTCTAGCTCTCTGGATACTCTTGCAGATCATGGTGGCATGCTCAAGACACCGGGAAAGCCCAGGATGCCATATTTTGGCACCGTTGTGTCAATGTCTGTTCTTCGTCAAATACTTTGTGAGTTTGAGTGCCATAACCAAGAAGACTATCTTGCCCTCAACGTTTGACAGAGAGATAGGTCTGAATTGGGAGAGATTAGAGAAGTCTCGCTCCTTGGGAATGTAGACCCCGCTTGTTCTATGCCACTCGGTAGATATGTATTTTAGGTTCCACGCTAGCCGTTAGCAAGCGGTGAGGCATTCGCAGGACGTTCGGACCGCGTTTGTACATCAGGTACCGAACATCACTGGGTCCTGGGGCAGATTTGCCACTGGCTCTTTTAACAACTTCTTTTCACCTCCGACCAGGAGGAAGGCAACCCAGGCCGCTTCAGGCCTCTTGTGATCTCTGGGTTGTCATCGAGAGGTTCATTCTTTGTCCGGTCGGAGTACATCATCAGTAGATGTGACTCCAGTTCCTCTTTACCGGCAACCAGAGTCCCAGACTTTGGTTGCTCGAACATGCCTCGGGAAAAGTGGAATAGGTTCCTAAAGAACCTCTCTTGGTCCTTTTTGGTTCCTCGTTTGTTTTTACAGAAACGCTCAGCCAGCACAGAGGGCACTGTGTCTGCTCTTCAGATGTAGCCAGACCTCGTATAGACCCACCCCCCCCCCCCCCCCCCTGTTTGCGGCCTGTAGCGGTTTTGAACCGTTTTGAACTGAGTGCATTCTTCTCTGCTCGACACTTCTCAATGTCTCTCTGCCCCCTGCTTGTTTCGTGCGTGGTCTGATCTTTACAAGGGCATATAATATCCTAATTGTTTTCCTAGTCAAAACGATTTAAAGAAAATTCTTGGAAGCACCATGCTGCAAATTTTTGAGGATTGGCCCAACACACAGTAGGTAATGATGGGCAACATTACAATGATGGTTTTAGTCTGAAGCGAGATAAATTGTCTGAGCAAGTGTCCACATCGACCAGTCTGAAAGTAGAAACACTGAAAGATTACTACGTTATAATATTTAAAGTCACTAATGTCATGCCAGATGTCTATGGCGATGAGTTCACAGCAAACAGACAGGTCTAAAGATCCGTGTCTATGTTGGCTGATGTAGGAGACAACTGAGGCAGCCAGATATGTTATTGACTAACGGCGTAAATATCAGCTTCAACCCACAGCGCGCTTGATCAGTCCTTTTACTTTTGTGGAGCTAATAAAGAGGAGAAAAAAGCATTTAAGGATCTGACCGGAGTGCTGCGGTGATAATCCTCACTAATCCCTGACTAATCTGCCATAGACGAGGACAAGAAACAAAAGCTTCCTGCAGGATTTGGGCAACGGAGGGAAATAGCTTAACAGCAGCATCTTTTGTGTGCCCTTTTAAGGATGACAATTTTTCGTTATTTGAAGCCCTTCTCTGGCTTTTTCCAGGGGCCGCAATATAGCCTGGCCTTAAATATGGCCCAAAGGCTGAACGCGGTTTCTGGGACCTCTCCATGGTGATCCTCACCCACATGGTGGCACATTGTGTCATAGGGTGTTTATCGCTTGTGTGATGTCCCAGGTGGGTAGAAAGTCAGTCAGTCAGTCAACAGCATCTTGCCCAAAAACCTGAGCCATTTTGGATACGTTAAAGGTCGTGGTGGTCTGAAGAAAACGGCGATAAATAGGTAGAGTTTCCGGAAAACGGGACAAAAGAAGACCTTAGCGAATGTCGACACAAAACTACAAAGGTGCATGGATGCATTTTCTATGAAAGCACATGGAGGTGAAGAATTTGCTACAGAAAAGGAGACTTTGTAAGTGCTGTGACTACAATGACGTAACGTTCTGACAAGCAGACTGAATGTGAATTTCTAATCGCCAACATTTAAAACGTTTTATAATATTACAAAGATTCAGTTTAATAACACTCACAAATTAAATAAAAAATAAACGGCAATAAGTTAAATAGACGCACTAGTAACATTTTAAATGATACGTTTTCGTGTATCGTTTCAAACAGTAATAGGGGGATATGTATATAGTGATAAAATAGTGCTGGATACAGCTGCACAAATGTTGAATGCATTTCTCCATGAAACGTCACAACTTTTGAACAATCTTGCGGATGAAAGTGGCGAAGTTTAAACCCACACTAGAGTGTTACGTTGCACAATGGTTTAACTGCCACATTTTTTTTTTTCAGTAAAGCAAAACAACGACACAGATGTTTTTACTGATGCCCTGTAATAGCGAATGTTGTGAATAAGTGTCCACTGAAAAAAAAATTCCAACTGTGTAGTACGTGACGTAATAAATATCCAGGTATCTGCTAGCACATATTTAGCTAACCAACGACATCAATGATTGATGGGATCCTTGTTAGCAAGATCTAATAGCTGGAGCCAGTAAGCCTGGACTGTAACGACAGCATCATTAGGGAATGAGCTCTTCAATTAACAGCTCTAATCATCACACCTGAACATCGCCCGTGCGAGACACGGTCACAGGTTCTCAAACTTTAGTCTGAAAAATTAACTTCGGCTCTAACAGATAACTTTTGAAACAAGAAAGATTTGAGTGTGAAATTACAAAGACCATTAGTGTACACACGTGAATAAACGTAATTGAATTACCTTGCAGTAGATACTATAAACACTGATTTGAGGGGGTGGAGCCGTAGTGGGGGGGGGGGGGGGGGGTGAGACATTTTTAATTATTGAGGGGGGGGGGGGGGGCAAGATAAGTTTTCATATTAGAAAATCTCTAGAAGTCAAAATATCTAGTACCGCAATAAAAGTAGCGGGCTGACAAAAGGAGCCAGCAAACCGGATGGACGGACGGACGGACGGACTGACAAAGAGCCAGACAGCTAGGGGAAAAGAAAATCAGTTTCCCATATGTGAACACATCAGAACTGCTGAAAGTCCAGGTCTATAAGGATAACAACCAGAAATCAAACAGTGGTCTATTGCTAGCAAAGGTATGCGACACTATGGCATGTGACATGTTTTTTTCCCTTGTGGGCGATGACAGGTGTTCAGCGAGGTAATATCTCAGAGTTGCACGAGAAAGATCATTTGTGTAACCCGCACCAAATGAGAAGAAATCATTAACTGTGTGACCCATATTCAACTTCCTCTTTTGTTCCTAGCACTTCCTGCTCCCATCCTCCTTTGCCGCTGCCGCTCTTCCCCATCCCCTTCTCCTCCTTCTTCTCCTCCTTCTTCTCCTCCTGCTTCTCCTCCTCCTTCTCCACCTCCTTCTTCTCCACCTCCTTCTTCTCCATCTCCTTCTTCTCCACCTCCTAATTCTCTTCCTCCTTCTCCTCCTCCTTCCCTTCCTTCTCCTGCTGCTTCTGCTGCTGCTGCTGCTGCTGCTGCTGCTTCTTCTTCTTCTTCTTCTTCTTCTTCTTCTTCTTCTTCTTCTTCTTCTTCTTCTTCTTCTTCTTCTTCTTCTTCTTCTTCTTCTTCTTCTTCTTCTTCTTCTTCTTCTTCTTCTTCTTCTTCTTCTTCTTCTTCTTCTTTCTTCTTCTTCTTCTTCTTCTTCTTCTTCTTCTTCTTCTTCTTCTTCTTCTTCTTCTTCTTCTTCTTCTGCTTCTTCTTTTTCTTCTTCCTCCTCCAGATTACACAAAAAGATGCTTTCGTCACACCGCGCAGCTTATTGCGTGTCCTATAAATACTACGCACATGACGCACATCTCTTATTTGTGTGGTTCAAGTTCCATGTTACCTCTTGTACCCTGTGGGTTCCGGTGCAAGGACTTTCTAGTGTTAATATGATGTGTTCTCAATGCGCGGCCTATGCAGCCCCAGCGTTTTTCTTGATCTCCTGATTTTTTTTTTGCTTTTGGTTTAAGTCGCCCCACAACTATTACTCAAGTGATTCTGCTGTATACTTTAAACTGATTACTCATCGCAATTATGTTTGTCCTCTCCAAGATACTACCTGAAGGTTTCCTCCTTGAGATTTAAAAAAATCTGAGTCTTGATGGTAGCCCGAAAACAAAGATCCCAAATTCCCTGTTTTACATGTACAATATTATAATTAGGACACGCGTACCGGCGGGCTAAAACCAGTCCGGTCACCCCCAATCCTGTAAGAATAGAATTGTAGTCTGTAGAATTACCACCTCAAAGTTGAGAATCAAACCCCGGACATCCAGTTTAACCCTTAGGTTATATTAGGCCTCTCGAGTACAGCCAAGGCTAGGCTTTATAATAACACAAAGCTTGCATCCCATATTTGGGCGAGGTTTGTTAATTAAATATAATCATAATGCGTACTAAATATAGTTACCTACTGACTGACTTTTTATCAGACGAAGCATCACACTGAGCGATAAACAACTGGTGACACAAAGTGCCACCACTCAGATAAGGAATATCCGTGGAAAGGCCCCAGAAATCCAGTTCAAATGTAAGGTTATATTAGGGCCCCCGGCAAAAACCAGGCTGGGGCTTCAAAGTAACGAAAAATTTGTCTCGCTTTGGAACTAGTAGTAGTAGTAGATGTTTACCCTACTAGGACATCACACAAGCGACAAACTACCGATGACACAAAGTGCCAACATGAGGATAAGCATCACCGTGGACAGATCCCAGAAACCGTGTTCAGCCATTAGACCACATATATGGTCGGGCTATATTGCGGCCCCTGGCAAGAGCCAGGGTGGGGCTACAAATAACGGAAAATTGCATCTCGCAAGGAGATGACTTGAGTTTAATAACTTTGGGACAGGGAATTCATACTGACTGACTGACTTTCTACCCCACCAAGACATCACACAAGCGATAAACACCCGATGACACAAAAGTGTCACCATGCGGATGAGGATCGCCGTGGAGAGGACACAAAACGGCGTTCAGACATTTGGCTGTATGTACGGCCTGCCTATATTGTGGCCCCTGGCAAAAGCCAGAGTGGGGCTTCAAATAACAAAAAATTACGTCCTATAAAGGACCGTAAGGAATGTATAGGGAATTCATACGTATATAGTTACCCAAATGTAACGACTACGTTTGTTTGTGGTGAATTAAATTTCAATTTAAAAAAAATAGATTTTGCGAACTTAGGAAAGCCCGAAAATGATATGTTAGCAGACACGCTCTCGCTGCAGACTCCAGTCAACTCAGCTAAGCTGCCTTTGTTCTATAATTAACTGTACAAAAACAAGTCACGGTGATTGTGATGAAAGAATGCAATCTTGGAAATCTGTCAGGGTTTGTTCCCTTTGCCAAAATCAAAGAACTGAAAAGAGAGATTGCCAATCCTGGTCTCATGTATATATTGTCATTAAAAAAAAAAAAAATTAAAAAAAAAAAAAGATAGGAATTGTATTATATTTAGAAACTACGGGAGGTGATCAACTGGCTGAAGTAACGTTGTTGTTAATAGTGTTTTTACACACTGCCATTACTAATTGATGCTGCTTAAAAAAAAAAAAAAAAAATTGTTTCTATGCCTTTAGGAGGTCTTCATGAACCTGATATATTTGGATCAACACAGACAGTCTGTCGGTCCGTCCATATGTGCGACTGTCTGTATAGCACACTTCTCTACAGTTACGTTTCCACTGACTGACACCAATGTTAGGAACTGTCGTTACAGATGGGGTGGTGGAGGGCGGGGGTAGGGTGTGGGGGTAACGACACAAAAGAAACATTGGAGTGGAAAGGAGGGTGTGTAAGAGAGAGAGAGGAGAGAGAGAGAGAGAGAGAGAGAGAGAGAGAGAGAGAGAGAGAGAGAGATTACAAAAGAACGAATTATTTTCAAAAGCTCACTAACTGAGAACAAATGGCCGTCTTACATTCGCCGTCGAAATATTCATCTGTCAGACAATAATTGTACAGCAGAACCTCGCTTAACGAGCACCTCCCATAACGAGTAATTCGCATAACGAGCAAAGCAAATTGATAAAAAATGACTTGCTTAACGAGCTACGTTTCGCATAACGAGTGGCGAGGAGAGGGGAAGTCTCGAATTGTGCGCATGTTACATCAGTCTGTGTTTAACACTCGTTCCAGTAGCATCGTAGTGTCACTTGTGATCACACATTTTCTCAAACTTGTGTTATATTGTGATATATGTACACGAATCCTCCAGGCCTACGAGATGACCTCTCTGAAGAATTTAAGTTCATCAAGATCCAGTTTCTGCCTCCCAACACCACTTCGTTACTCCAGCCCATGGACCAGCAAGTTATTTCTAACTTTAAGAAGCTCAACACTAAAGCACTCTTCAAGCATTGTTTTCGGGTGACTAAAGGGACCAACCTCACTCTCAAAGTCTTTTGGAAAAATTACTTCCACATCGTTGCCTACCTCAAGATGATCGACAAGGCGGGGGGGAGGGGCGGGGGGTTATCTAGAGAGCGTTTGGTCGAAGAGCGTTGTCGATTTGTGACTTTGAGAGGTTCGAGACAGTACCTGTTGAACCTGTAGTCAACGAGATTGTGTCTTTGGCCACTATCATGGGATTGGAGGTGGATAACAGTGATCTCGAAGAGCTTGTGAAAGAGCACAGCCAAGAGCTGACCACAGAAGAGCTTATGGAGTTGCATTGTTTTTCACAACAACAAGTTTTGAGGCAAACTTTGTCAGAGGAGGAGGAGGTAACAGAAAAGCAACAATCTTCTGGCCAAATAAGAGAAATGCTGAAAGCATGGCAAACTGTTGCATCTTACATTATGACGCATCACCTTAATTGGGAAGTGGCTATGCGCGCTGCAAATTTATTTAATGATAATGCTGTGTTGCATTTTCGCCAAATTTTGAAGCGTCGGCAAAAACTAAAGTCTCTGGACATCTTCCTAGTAAAATAAATAATTAGCTATGAATCATAATTATTTCGACTTTTTTTCCTGCAAATCGAATTCGCATTTCAGGTGGGTTCGTTCCGTGATTGAATAAAAAGATTAAATGATTCACTCTCCTAAACAATATGTAAATAATTTTCTTTGAATAAACGTAATACATAGCATTTTGCTAGTTTTTTTTTTTTTTTTTTTTTCGACATGGAACGCATTATCGTATTTTACATTAATTTATACCAGAAAAATTGTATCGCATAACGAGTGATTCTCTTAACGAGTATGATTCTGGAACGAATTATGCTCGTTAAGCGAGGTTCGACTGTATATTATTAGTAAAGTATATTATGTTTATGTAACAATATACATGCTATGGATATCAAGAAAACTAGGAACGCATTGGGGGTAATTGTGAATGACACAGATTGTTAGAGGTCCATTCCTGCCACTCTCTATTGTGGAGACGCCCCTTGAGTGAGGGAATCAACGAAATCAAAGGGCGGTAACGTAAGCAAAAGGCCCACTCCACAACTGTTGAAACCCCCAATGATGCAGGTTATCTAACAGTGATCACTGGAACAAGTTCGCTAACAAACACGACCAAGAACTGCCGGTCATCTGATCAGATGGACTTCCGGTCTGGTCTGGCTACAGATGTCTCGGGTACCACACTCGGAGGAAATGAGTTGGCTGTCGCTTGAACTCCATGTTTTGAAATATACAATGTTCGCTTTTATTCTTTCTTTTTTTTTTCTGTTTATTTTCTTGTATTGTCTTTCCGTCCAGCTGACTTTCCTCCCTTAACCCCTTATATTTCCTTCTCTATTGTTTACTTAACCCCCCCCCCCCCCCTCTTTTTTTAATCTTTTCTCTTTCTCCTGCTTTGAACTAGACAAGAATCTTCAAACAAAGATTATAAAAACTTAAATGTGATATATGTACGTTCACACATCGTTATAGTGTGAGAGAAACAGTGTGGTAAAACCCTTTTTGTTTTCTTTAGTTTATGATGTGTGAGAGAAGTGCGTGGAATAAAGTTATTCGCTTACGTTATGCTGAAGTATAGGTTAAATCGTGTTTGTACTATTTTACTTTGTGTGTGAGAGAAGTGTGACCTGAGACGTGTTTCTCCCTTTTCACGCAGTGTAAGAGAAGTGTGCGGTAAAACGCGATTCTCCCGATCCACGCTGTGTGAGAGAAGTGTGCGATAAAAGGCGATTCTCCCATTCTACGTTGTGTGAGAGAAGTGTGAGAGAGGTGTGTGTGGTAAAATACGCCCAGATATGATGCGGTGTGAGAGCCATAGAAGTGTGTTGTGAGATCACTCATTTCATATTGTGTATGAGAACTGTGTTATGATACGGTATACTCCCATATAGTGTGCACATCATTTAATGGTAGGCAGGTTCGATAGACATATTACATCAGATATCACGTGATCAATGCCGTCGTGACTAAACATCCAACACATCTAAACAATAACGCCTACCAAAGCCGAACAACGCTAATCAGTCGTGACACATGTTGTACACGCACGGATAATCAATACAAGGTCAGCCCTTACAGAGCCATATAAACGTCACGTAAATAAATAATGCGTGCAGTTCTGGACTCCAGCCTCCTGTCCGTCACACGTCCGTTCACAAGATGACGTAATCACCAGGACGGGAATGCTGAAAAAACTGTTTTCAGTACTTTTTGGCAAAATTAAAATACTCAAAAAATTTAAAACAATAAATGTTGGCCGAAAGGTCGTTGTGTTTGGAAGCTCGCTCTCCTTCGAGATACGCCTAGCCAGATCAAAGGGAGACAGAACAAACAGGAAACACCAAGAATGAAGAAGGAAGACATGCACCAGTGACATCAGGACGAGCGGTTTGATTCGGATGGAAACATTAAGCCAGAAATGGCACAAACACCAGTATTCAGTCACGAAAGTGACGCAAATAACCCAGACCACAAATATAGGCGGAGACTGTTAGCAGCCTAGGCTAGCTAGCAGCAGTCTGAACGTGGTCGAGCTTTTATTTTTTTTTCTCAAAAGGACTTGGACTTGGACTCTCACTAAAGGTAGGATCCTTCAAACAAGCAATGTTGAATATCTATCACTGATGACAAAATTGGGACATTTCTTTTTCCCGTAGCTGTTCAGTTGCCATAACGACTCATTGGTTCACACGCAACACAAAAGAGAAGGAGTCTCTCTTACCCGCTTTTTGGCGTATAGGGCATATAGACCTATATTTTATAGACCAATCGGCTCTTGGTGGGTGATGTGGTCAACATCAAGCCGGTCGCCTTTACTTCCCAGGATCCCACCTTGTATCCAGTCTATGCTGGGTCGACCTCGGAGCCAGGGTCATTTTTGAATGAAGAAAAAAAAAAAGGTCAGTTCCGTCATGATCCGAGCCCACGACAGTCTGATCCGAGCCCACGACAGTCTGATCCGAGCCCAAGACAGTCCGATCCGAGGGCGAGATTCTAGCCGCTACACCTCGGCGGCTCTAAACGCACAAGAGTACTTTCTTTTACTATATCGTCGAAGACAACCAATCTTTGACAATCTGCATACACAGAATCAGAACTGTAAAACGGATGTGCACGCAACATTCAGTTCTGGAACATAGCTCAAGTCCAAAGGTGGACGATCAACCAGAACTTTCTACTGGAGTTTACAACCAGCCAGTGAATGCGAAATAGAAGAAAAAGAACGAATCTTTGGACCAACAAACAAGCAAACAGCGGGAAATAGAGAGTGAGAAGCCACAGCGGAGAATAGAGAGTGAGAAGCCACAGCAGAGAATAGAGAGTGAGAAGCGACAGCAGAGAATAGAGAGTGAGAAGCGACAGCTGATAATAGAGAGTGAGAAGCCACAGCGGAGAATAGAGAGTGAGAAGCGACAGCGGAGAATAGAGAGTGAGAAGCGACAGCAGAGAATTGAGAGTGAGAAGCCACAGCGGAGAATAGAGAGTGAGAAGCGACAGCAGAGAATTGAGAGTTAGAAGCCACAGCGGAGAATAGAGAGTGAGAAGCGACAGCAGAGAATAGAGAGTGAGAAGCGACAGCAGAGAATAGAGAGTGAGAAGCCACAGCGGAGAATAGAGAGTGAGAAGCGACAGCAGAGAATAGAGAGTGAGAAGCGACAGCAGAGAATAGAGAGTGAGAAGCCACAGCGGAGAATAGAGAGTGAGAAGCGACAGCAGAGAATAGAGAGTGAGAAGCCACAGCGGAGAATAGAGAGTGAGAAGCCACAGCGGAGAATAGAGAGTGAGAAGCGACAGCAGAGAATTGAGAGTGAGAAGCCACAGCGGAGAATAGAGAGTGAGAAGCGACAGCAGAGAATAGAGAGTGAGAAGCGACAGCAGAGAATAGAGAGTGAGAAGCCACAGCGGAGAATAGAGAGTGAGAAGCCACAGCGGAGAATAGAGAGTGAGAAGCGACAGCAGAGAATTGAGAGTGAGAAGCCACAGCGGAGAATAGAGAGTGAGAAGCCACAGCGGAGAATAGAGAGTGAGAAGCCACAGCGGAGAATAGAGAGTGAGAAGCCACAGCGGAGAATAGAGAGTGAGAAGCGACAGCAGAGAATAGAGAGTGAGAAGCGACAGCAGAGAATAGAGAGTGAGAAGCGACAGCAGAGAATAGAGAGTGAGAAGCCACAGCGGAGAATAGAGAGTGAGAAGCGACAGCAGAGAATAGAGAGTGAGAAGCCACAGCGGAGAATAGAGAGTGAGAAGCCACAGCAGAGAATAGAGAGTGAGAAGCCACAGCAGAGAATAGAGAGTGAGAAGCGACAGCAGAGAATAGAGAGTGAGAAGCGACAGCAGAGAATAGAGAGTGAAGAAGCGACAGCAGAGAATAGAGAGTGAGAAGCCACAGCAGAGAATAGAGAGTGAGAAGCGACAGCAGAGAATAGAGAGTGAGAAGCCACAGCAGAGAATAGAGAGTGAGAAGCCACAGCAGAGAATAGAGAGTGAGAAGCCACAGCGGAGAATAGAGAGTGAGAAGCGACAGCAGAGAATAGAGAGTGAGAAGCGACAGCAGAGAATAGAGAGTGAGAAGCCACAGCGGAGAATAGAGAGTGAGAAGCGACAGCAGATAATAGAGAGTGAGAACCAACAGCAGAGAATAGAGAGTGAGAAGCGACAGCGGAGAATAGAGAGTGAGAAGCCACAGCAGAGAATAGAGAGTGAGAAGCGACAGCAGAGAATAGAGAGTGAGAAGCGACAGCAGAGAATAGAGAGTGAGAAGCGACAGCAGATAATAGAGAGTGAGAACCAACAGCAGAGAATAGAGAGTGAGAAGCCACAGCGGAGAATAGAGAGTGAGAAGCGACAGCAGAGAATAGAGAGTGAGAAGCGACAGCAGAGAATAGAGAGTGAGAAGCGACAGCAGAGAATAGAGAGTGAGAAGCGACAGCAGAGAATAGAGAGTGAGAAGCGACAGCAGAGAATAGAGAGTGAGAAGCGACAGCAGATAATAGAGAGTGAGAAGCCACAGCGCAGAATAGAGAGTGAGAAGCCACAGCGGAGAATAGAGAGTGAGAAGCGACAGCAGAGAATAGAGAGTGAGAAGCGACAGCAGAGAATAGAGAGTGAGAAGCCACAGCGGAGAATAGAGAGTGAGAAGCCACAGCGGAGAATAGAGAGTGAGAAGCCACAGCGGAGAATAGAGAGTGAGAAGCCACAGCGGAGAATAGAGAGTGAGAAGCTACAGCAGAGAATAGAGAGTGAGAAGCCACAGCAGAGAATAGAGAGTGAGAACCAACAGCGGAGAATAGAGAGTGAGAACCAACAGCGGAGAATAGAGAGTGAGAACCAACAGCAGAGAATAGAGAGTGAGAACCAACAGCGGATAATAGAGAGTGAGAACCAACAGCAGAGAATAGAGAGTGAGAACCAACAGCAGAGAATAGAGAGTGAGAAGCGACAGCGGATAATAGAGAGTGAGAACCAACAGCAGAGAATAGAGAGTGAGAACCAACAGCAGAGAATAGAGAGTGAGAACCAACAGCGGGTAATAGAGAGTGAGAACAAACAGCAGAGAATAGAGAGTGAGAACCAACAGCGGAGAAAAGAGAGTGAGAACCAACAGCGAAATTCATACTGTGTTTAAATTATTAATAATTACTGGCATTACTATGGCTAGCTGCAGTGGTTAACGTTGAGAGAGGATGGCAGGTAACAGAGTGACATAACCTGCGCGCACAAAAGAGGTAAGTGGGAGTACACCATACGGCAGATTAAGCAGATAGTGGCAGGATAATTTACAGGCAGAAAATATTCTTCCTCTTATATACACCAGTTGCTCCACAGATTCTTCTAAGCTATTGAGAGATCACATATCATGGCGCGCGCGCGCTCGTATACACACACACACACACACACACACGCACAAGCATAATCCCTCTGTGGGATGCAATTTTTTTTTTGTTTTGAAGGCCAAATGTGGCTTTTACCGGAGGCCTTAAATATATCCGAGTCTTAAATATGGCCTTAACGGCTGAACGGGGTTTCAGGGACTTCTCCACGGGTGATCCTCGTCAGCATGGTGGCACTTTGTGTCATTGGGTGTTTATCGCTTGTGTAGTACAACTTACCTATCTATATTGCACAAAATCTCAGTACACAGTTTGAATTGTCTGTCGGCATAACCTATAATTTTTGTTTCCTATTTAATGTTTCTTCTTTTTTCCCCCCTTTTTCTTTTTTCTATAGTGTTTGTTTCTTCAATGAGAGCGACATTTAGTTTCATACAATAGCAGTGTTTCTACATTGAACATGGAAAGGCGACGTCAGTCCCAGGGGAACATGGAGTTGTGCCGCTTGTTTTGAGAACAGTGTCTGCTATAACCGTATAGTCCAGTGTGTTAGTGGCGGTCTCTGCCTCATTGTCCACATACAAACGTCGTTGTGAGGCTGGCATTCTTTCAGACGTCTCATCTCTATTATCATCATCATTGAGTGTCTTGCCAGCTGGCGTAGGCGTCCATGCATCTACACAGATCTCGGTCTTTGGTGTTCTGGATCATTTCCAATGATGATACTCCTCCATGCCACTGTCTTAGACTATCCATCATTATCTGACTCGGTCTGCCTCTGAATCTCTATAGTTAATCAAAATAAGACAGAATTAAAATTACATAATCTTTTACTAGCAGAGCCAATAAAGAACCGACAAGGAAGAGCAGGAGGAGACGAAGAAAAAGACAATTGATAAAGAAGCTTTAGAAAATATAGAAAACAGTCCTAACAAGATACAAGCTCATCTTTGTCAACAACAGAAGGAGAAATTGGAATTGCTCATCAACAACAGAAGGAGAAATTGGAATGTTCAGCGGAGTGAAAACATGCGACTAGACAAGGGAAAGTTTTGATAAACGGAACAATGAACTAGAAAACACGAAACACAAGAACACGAAAACAGACTGAATTGAATTACGCGTCACTAGATGTCTAATTAATGGAAGAGAACCTTGCGGGATTCACATCTATACTTGGTTAGAGAATTGTTGAGCAGATCTCCCCTCTATTGCCTTTCTATGCCCCCTTTACGTTCGAGACAGAGAGAAAGAGAGAGAGAAAGAGAGTCATAATATATAGACAGAGAGACATAGGAAGATGGAAACACAAACACACACACACACACACACACACACACACACACACACACACAGAAAGAGAGAGAGAGAGAGAGAGAGAGCGAGAGAGACAGACAGACAGAGAGGACAGATTAAGATAAAGATAGATAGACCGACAGACACAAATAAATAGACAAATATAGTCACAGACACAGAGAGGCAGACAGTGAATGAGACACACACAGAGAAACAAAGAGAAAGTTAGAGACACAGAAAGACTAACAGAAACAGAGACTAAACGAGAGAACTAGACAGAGAGAGGAGACAGACAGACAGACAGACACACACACACACACACACACACACACACACAGATAGCACGATACGAAGCTGATAGGTGATAAGCTGATAAAAGTAGACAGAAAACTCCTGCCACTACTAGGGATGAACCCAGCTCACACAGTCCACCCTAGTGCCATCACAACTGTGAATGTAAAGATACCAGCTCACACAGTCCACCCTAGTGCCATCACAACTGTGAATGTAAAGATCCCAGCTCACACAGTCCACCCTAGTGCCATCACAACTGTGAATGTAAAGATCCCAGCTCACACAGTCCACCCTAGTGCCATCACAACTGTGAATGTAAAAAACCCACTTTAAGATAGTGGAGCGTCGGGTATATGATGTCAGACACATATTTGTTTATCGGATTGTTGAAATGGTCAATCTCATGCCGGCCACCTTTACTTCTATCGACAATGCCTAGCAGCCATTTAAGGATGGGCTGGCCTGTAAGCTATCATCATCTGTCAGCAGACTTTTTACAGAACATCGCTCATGGCACTCCTGCAAAGTTTTTTTTTCTTTACCCTATATGCTTTCACAATAATTGTATCTTCAGTGTATCGGTATCTTCACGGAGATCTGCCCCTGTCTTCTTTTCCAGAAAACTATACTTTCCATCGCCGTTCTTTCCAGGTTATCACATGCCTAAAAATACCCCAGCTGACGGAGGAAAGGATGCTGTTTATGAGCCAATTCCCCTGGTGGTTCAACTCATGTAGGATGTCGGTGTTTTACTATTTTGTTGACCTATGGTAATCGTAGAAGTTTCAGAGTTATGGTAGTGGAAAGAAATGTTGACTGCAGGCGAATTTTAGCCCACAAAATTCGGACTTGAAGGCGAGCATTTAGGCAATATTTTTACCTGCGACTTCCACTTGGGTGCTAGTTAATCAAATAAAAAGAGACAGTTTTTAAGAATGTTTTCTGGGAGCCTGATAAAACAAAAACTGCTTTTTTATTTTAAAATTACAAACTGCAAGATACTACAAAGTTTGTTCACATAACAACCATAGGGGATTAAAGCAACAGATGAATGTAATTACAACCATAAAACAGGATGAAGAGGGCGGGAAACATCGTAGAGCTGTAACAGAACATGCTCGATATCAGCTTCATTAACTTGACAAGAAGAAAACTACAGAGACATAAGATGAAAAATATGTTTAGACTAGAAAACAATATGCAAGAAACATGTTTTTCAGCACAATAAAGCACATGCAAAATTAATTTATGTGAAGCCTCCTGGGAAAATACTGATTAATCTTACATGAGATACAGTTACATTATTGATAAAGCAAAGCTGAATATGATGTAAGTGATGTGTGAATTCACCAATTCTAGAAGTGAAGGAAGCAGCCAACATTAGCAATAAAAAATAATTAAATCTACGATGTCCATATGTTGGAATCCACAGTCTGAAAGAAAGGGACACACACACACACATACACATACACACACACACATACACATACACACACACACACACACATACACATACACACACACACACATACACATACACACATACATACACACATGGAGCAGGAAATGCGAGATTATGGTGAATGAGAAAGAGAGGATACGGAGTGATCTGCAAGCGATGACAAAAGATGTCGATTGTGGGCCTGCAGTGGTTGGGAGGAAGTGAGGAGAAAAGAAAAAGAGGAGGAGGAAGGAGGAGGAGAAGGAAGAAAAAAAAGAAGATGAAGGAGAAGATGATGAAGAAGAAGAAGAAGCAGAAGAAGAAGAAGAAGAAGAAGAAGAAGAAGAAGAAGAAGAAGAAGAAGAAGAAGAAGAAGAAGAAGAAGAAGAAGAAGAAGAAGAAGAAGAAGAAGAAGAAGAAGAAGAAGAAGAAGAAGAAGAAGAAGAAGAAGAAGAAGAAGTGAAAAAAGAAGAAGAGAAAAAAACAAAAAGAAGAAGAGCAACAATAACAAGAAGAACAAGAACAAGAAGAAAGGAGAAGAGGAAGAAATAAGGCGATAAATAGAACAGATAAACAAAACAAAGCAAGAACGATAGAAATGTGCCAAAAGGGTTGCAAAACTGGTGTTGACAGGGTATAGTTATAACGAGGATAATTCTGTCCATAATCACAAATGTTAGCGGAAGCGTGACGTCAGTAAATTAATTTGTTCCATAATAGATTCTGCCCAGAATTTAAAGACACATTTTTAAAAAATGCAAAGATCACATCAGTAAAGTCAAAACCTCACCAAAGGCTGGAATGAGCAGAACCTAACTGGATATTACAGAATGGACTGTCTTTTTCTCTTTCCTGATCAAACTGTGTTTCCAGCTCTTAAAGATCTATTCTCAGATATTTTACATGTTCTTCAGCTAATTGGACATCTTTTTCATTTACCTCCAAATGTAAGGTTTTGTCAAAAGAGAGAATCTAGATCAAAAAACAGTGAATACTGTCTCCATTAGCCAAGAAATTCGTTATCTGGGTCTCACGTTAGCCTGTGTTCCGTTCCGTTCAAAATGAAAAAAAAAAAGTAAAAAATCTGACGCTTCAGGGTGTCACTGGGACGTTGCTTTATTTGCGTCTTCCTTTCTGTGCGGCTTTGACTTGGTATAGTCGACGTGTACACACGCCTGCTGGATTTCTGCAACATAGTTGGGGAGTGGATGTCTGCTAGTCCTGAGAAGGACTAGCAGCGTGTGCCGGGGCGGCCTCGAGCGGGTGGGAGGGATTGGGTTCGGCGGTTGACATCATGCCTGGTTTTTTGTGGCGCTTTACATTTCTGCCTGAGTTTTGTTGCTTCCGTCGGAGTGAGGTAGGTGGGCGTGGCTTGGGCGGCGGACATTTTGTCGTTTGTTTCAGTGTGCATT
Source organism: Candidula unifasciata (assembly GCA_905116865.2). NCBI lineage: Eukaryota > Metazoa > Mollusca > Gastropoda > Stylommatophora > Geomitridae > Candidula > Candidula unifasciata. Next base: position 361,864 of record CAJHNH020003780.1, read on the forward strand.
GATTTATTTTGTGTGTATGCTTTTCGGATTGCCTGTTTGACTGACTGGCTGAACCAATTAAAAAGAGCCATCACTGGACCTGCACAGTGCTGGGACCATTGCAGGAAACCACGTGTTTATACTGTCTGTGCTATGCAGGAGTGCGAGGGAATGAAAATGCGGATTTTCTTTTTGCAGACGCGATAGCTACGGGAACCATCGTACTGAACAAGGAATTCACTGTGAAGGCCACATTTGAACGAACGTTGATAGAAGACACGAGGTTAGATAAAATAACAAGGGTGGAAGAATCAAGATTGGATCCGGCAGGGACAGGGCGCATGATAGGGAGAGAACGATGTGCGCATAATCAGTGTGCTACCGAAAACAGTGGGCATTTACATCTTAAAATATTTTCTGGGGGGAAGGAGTATCAGTGGGTGTACCGAGTGCGCTATGGTGTCGATTCTCAAGTTCATAAATCAGCACAAGTGCAGCGTTTCATACAATCTTCCCACAGTGGATCGAACCTCTAGTCTTCTCTGATTATTGTGAAGAAACTCGAGATCCAGTGTAACGTCTTATATTCTCATAAATGGAGTATATATAGTTTCTCAATCTATTCTCCTTTCTCCCTCAAAGCTTAGACGGCAGCCGCGGACGCAAATATGGATCTGTAATTTCACAGAGAGAAATATTCAGCTACAATCAGGCCAGGATTCAGCGCTACATACAAGAATTATATAGAAACTCAGAAGCAGAGGCATCCAACATAACTCAACACGCAGCCATGCACAAATGTTTGAAATCCACTCATAACCCAACACGCAGCCATGCACAGATGTTTGAAATCCACTCATAACCCAACACGCAGCCATGCACAAATGTTTGAAATCCACTCATAACCCAACACGCAGCCATGCACAGATGTTTGAAATCCACTCATAACCCAACACGCAGCCATGCACAAATGTTTGAAATCCACTCATAACCCAACACGCAGCCATGCACAAATGTTTGAAATCCACTCATAACCCAACACGCAGCCATGCACAGATGTTTGAAATCCACTCATAACCCAACACGCAGCCATGCACAAATGTTTGAAATCCACTCATAACCCAACACGCAGCCATGCACAGATGTTTGAAATCCACTCATAACCCAAAGAATGAAAGCAATGTAAAAAAAAAAAAAGCTGCCGATGTAATTACTGCCCGGAAAACTGAACGATTAACAAGTGGGCTTGCTAGAGGTTCCATGAGCTTTTACAGCAGCAGAATGCGAGGCCAAAGGCAGGAGGATCTTGTGCATTGAGCAGCTGAATAGAAGGGAATCATATTGATATCGCTCTTGTTAATCAGCTAGAGACGCCTGGGACTGGAGAATGTTAACAGCACAGGCAAAACGGAGATAATCAAACCACACATCAGATATTTATCATGGCAGAATGCTGTCGTCCATTGTTGTCTGGTCCAAGGGGAAATAGACCACAAAACATGCACAAGAAGGAAACCGTCATGGTCTAGCGGCTAGACGCTCGCCTGCGGATCGGAAGGTCATGGGTTCGTTTCTTGACGGGGGCCGGATTTTCTTCAGAAATGACCTTAACTCTCAGGTCGACGCAGCCTTGAGTACCACGTAGAGTCCTGAGAAGTAAAGGCTGACCACACTTCCCACCAAGTGCCGTTTGGTCTATGAAATATAAGTCTAGCACTACATACTCAATACATGTACAGCTGAACGAACGTTCAGAAAACAATGAAAAACTACTCAACGTAACATTGCCTATTGTTTGTGGTTCCTGCCATAGCCACAGACCCTCTGATACGTCTCGTCAAGTTAGTGCTCACTCTAAACTCTATCGTGTTTAATGGCCACTATTTCAACCAGATCAGCAGCGTCGATGTGGGCACAAAGATGGGAACCAGCTATGCCTGCTGCTTCATGGGCTACCTTGAGCACCAAATAAATCATACATATACAGGTATATGTTTCCGCGAGCTCTACAGGATGTATATCGATGATTCCAATTGTAACGCACATATGCCCCTACCTGAACTGCAGAACTTCATCCATTTTTTTTCTCCAACTTCCATCCCAGCATTAGATGCACTTCTTTCAACTCACCTTCGTCGGTGCACTTTCTGGATCTCATTGTCACCGTATACTCTATAGGCCTCAGCACCTCGGTGAACTATAAGCCTCTTGATTCCCACGCTTTACTTTCTGAACGTCCCCCCATCCCTCTTCCCGCAAGGACTCCATTCTTTCTTTCAGCTTCATCACATCCTCAGATTATTCCAGGAGAACGACGACTTTTACAACAAGGCCCTAGAAATGCTGGACTTCTTCCGGCTTCTAGACTATCCTGAAGTTGTTTTATCTAGTCTTATCTGTCTAATTTCACCGAGCACGGTCTATCCATCGTGCCGAGGCTCCACCTACCACCCTCGCAACATCCGTACTAAAAATATTCTCCTTAAACATCTACACATCCTTAGGGCTGCCCCTGCACGATTTTCTCTGAACTTCTTCTAGTTGTCTGCCGACATGGCCGTATGCTCAAGGAGATTTTAGTCAAGAGTCGGTTACGCCCTGCGTCAGAGTCCCACTTCGGCACGGTCTCTTTCCACAGACCTGTATGCAAAACTTGTCCATATGTGGTTCAGGGGAAAAGTCTAGAATCCCGAAAGCCACCTTCCACATACGTGAAGCATTCCACTGCACTGCACAAGGCGCAATGTCATTTACACCATGAACTGCAAGAGATATGGCATTAAATACATCGGTGAAACGGGTCTACGACTAGCTGACAGGTTCAGACAACATTTTGGTTGTGCAAAATGGTGCCCCGAAACCAATACAGTTGCACTTTAATTCCCAGGATCATCCACGACATGAAAGTGACAGCCATCAAATCTAATCACTCCAAAGATTGAGCCCGCAAGTCTCTTGAAAATTGTTTTATTTTCACTACGGGCACATTAACGCATAGAGGACTGAACTGCCAAATCAGTTTCATTTAAATTCCTAGTGGATTAAGCTGCCCACACAGTTTTATATAAAACCCTCCAGTCACAGCCTTACACATGATTCTATCCCCCGTCCTTTTTAGGATGGAATTTTTCGTTATTTGAAGCCCTACTCTGGCTCTTGCCTGGGCCGCAATATAGCCTGGCCATAAAGGCTAAACGCGGTTTCTGGGACCTCTCCACGGTGATCCTCATCGACATGGCGGCACATTGTGTCATCAGGTGTTTATCGCTTGTGTGATGTCCTGGTGGGGTAGAAAGTCAGTCAGTCGGTCAGTCAGGCTCCTAGCATTCCTGTCCCACGTATCTCGTCAGTCTACTGGCAAGACATCGACCAGGCTGCTTCGATATACTAAGATTCGTGATTTTGTATATTTGTATGGTATCGTTTGATTTATGTTTGTGCTGATTAAGGCTAGATAGCCGTAACATTGACGTTTTGTCTGTTTATTATATTGTAAAGCTTGCTGACATACTTTTCGTTCGTTCGTTCTTGATCATGTTAATTTCAAAACCGGGTTAGATTGGGGTGTTGGCAGATTAGTTCCCTGTAGTATACCTGGCTATTTCAGCTCAATAATTTTATTTATTTATTTCGTCTGTCCATTCGCCCCTCCAATCAATTCTCGTGTTTAGATTAGGATGAAAATGTAATTGTGATTTATTCTGTCTGTCTGTCTGTCTATCTTTGTTATTGCCTGTAGTGCTGTAGTACTAATGCTGATTCATAATTGAATCTAATATATATATATATATATATATATATATATATATATATATATATATATATATATATGTGTGTGTGTGTGTGTAAATATATATATATGTGTGTGTGTGTGTAAATATATATATATATATATATATATATATATATATATATATATATATATATATATATATATATATATATATATTTACACACACACACACACACACACATATATATATATATATATATATATATATATATATATATATATATATATATATATATATATATATATATATATATATTTGGCTACCGTTTGGGCACGGAAGCAAACTCGCGTGTAAAAATAATGTCGTTAGTCTGACAGGTTCATGTAGATAAAGTCTGTAATAACGTGTCTATTTACTTGATCTCAGTCCAAAATTGTTAACTGGAAACGCAGAGAACATCGTGTGTATCGATAATGACAAAAAATTGTAGTTGTTGTGCGATGTCTGCCAGCTCGCACAGACAAACATGAAGCTTCTTTCTTCTTCTTTCTCCCTCTTCTACCTTCTACTTCGTTTTCCTTCTCCGTCGCCTCCTTTGTCTTCCTACTCAGTCTTCTTTTTCACTGTCCTTCCTACTTCTTCCTTTTTCTTCTTCTTCTTTTTTCTTTTCCTTTCTCTTGATTTTTCTTCTTCTTTCCCCTTCCTTCTAATTGCTTCTTGTTTCTCCTAGTTTCTTCGTCTTCCTCCACCCATCCCTCTTCTCCTTTCTTCTTCTTTTCCTCATCCTCTTTCGTATTCTTTCTTCTTTTTCCTCTTCTTTCTCTTCCTCTTCCTTCTACTTCGAATCTTTTTTCTTATTATTCCCTTTCCTTCGTATTTTTCCTTCTTCTTCTTTTTCCTCCTTCCCCTTCTTCCTTGTCCTTTTTCGTACTCTTCCTTATTTTTCCTTTTCAATCTTCTTTCTCTTTCATCCTGTTCCTCTTCCTCTTTCATCTTTTTCTTCCTCTTCCTTCTTCTTACTTTTTCTTCCTCTTCCTTTTCCTCATCCATTTCTTTATCTTCTCCTTCTCCTCTTTCCTCTTTTCTTCTTCTTCTTCTTCTTCTTCTTCTTCTTCTTCTTCTTCTTCTTCTTCTTCTTCTTCTTCTTCTTCTTTTTCTTTTTCTTTATGCTTCTTTTCTTCTTTCTCCTCTGCATTCGCCCTCAAACAAACTGTTGGAATATTGTGTTGTGGCAGGAATATCTGTGTCTCTCGACCCAACACATCAGATTCCAAGAAATCAATTAGTAGCCGTCTTTTACGACATGCTTCTGAGAGTCACTAGGTCAGTTCCTAGTGAGGAATTGGGACCGTGTATTTCATACAGCAAGTTTTCGTCCTAATCGCTACTTTTGGCGGGTGGGTGAAAAAAAAAAAGGGGTGGGGGGGGGGGGGGGGGGGGGGTTAAAAAGAACTGTTCATAACTATTTTTTTTTTTTTAAATTAATGTTTTCTTCATTTTTATTTTAAAATTCTGACAATATTTAACGAAACGAAACAAACTCACCTCTCTTAGATCTTCTAAAGAAGATGAAGTTTTGCTAAAATCCCGGATATGCTTATCCATGGGAAAACGAAAGTGTGGCCAAACTTCAGCCTTGATGACACCAGAAATACTCCAGATACCAAAAGCACGTAGATAATAAATCCCAAGCGAAAAATCCCAAGCGAAAACTACATTCACATAGTCCAGAAGCGAAAACAAGCGAGGAAGATAACTTCGGCACGAGTGGAGCGAGAACTGTCAGCATTGTGTTACGTCATCACTCGGAGCTATATTTACCTCACGTGCACCGTTAAAACAAATCAATTCTTCCCTTCTGTGTTCGAGGTAGCGTAGTTCTCTCGAACTCTTCTCCGAAATTTCGAAATGGAAAAATGAGGAAACCCTAAATATAATGAATATGGTTATAATCTATACTAAAATATCACAAGCCCTTTTAGATATAGCGTAGCCACAGACATAGCCTAACTGCTGAAAGGGGTTTCTGAGACCTCTCCACGGATTATCCTCATCCGCATGGTGGCACTTTGTGTCGCCGGGTGTTTATTGCTTGTTTGATGTCCTGGTGGAGTCCAACTACCAACCAACTAACTGCTAAACCATGACCAGTACACAGGTTACATTTTCAACTGCCATTATTTCTACATAGTTTAATTTAGGAGTCACACTGACGACCAGATTATTTTGTATTTGTTCTACATATTGCGACAATCAGTAACAAAATAAACT
>CAJHNH020003780.1:372847-534450 GCA_905116865.2 Candidula unifasciata
AGGTGAGCTTTATAACAACACTATCAATTACCCGTATACTGACAACAGGTTATGTTAATAACATCATTATCGATGACCTGTATATCAATAACAGGTCAACCCGTATGCTGGTAATAGGTCACCTTTAAAACAACACTATTAATAACTTGTATACGTACAGCAGTGACCTCTCATAGGAACATACTAGTGATTTTTACATTCTTTTTAAAAAGAACAGTGACCACGCGTCAATAAAAATGACCTGTGTTATGATAACAACGACCTTTGTAACAACGATTTCCACGACCTTTGTAACCACAACATCAACCATCCTTGTAACCACAATATCACCGACTTTTGTAACCACAATATCAATGATCCTTGTAACCACAATATCAATGATCCTTGTAACCACAATATCACCGACCTTTCTAACCACAATATCAACGACCCTTGTAACCACAATATCACCGACCTTTGTAACCACAGTATCAACGACCCTTGTAACACAATATCACCAACCTTTGTAACCACAATATCACCAACCTTTGTAACCACAATATCACCAATCTTTGTAACCACAATATCACCGACCTTTGTAACCACAGTATCAACGACCCTTGTAACACAATATCACCGACCTTTGTAACCACAGTATCAATGACTCTTGTAACCACAAAATCACCGACCTTTGTAACCACAATATCAACGATCCTTGTAACCACAATATCAACGATCCTTGTAACAACAGTATCACCGACCTTTGTAACAACAGTATCAATGACCCTTGTAACCACAAAATCACCGACCTTTGTAACCACAATATCAACAACCATTGTAACCACAATATCAACGACCCTTGTAACCACAATATCAACGATCCTTGTAACCACAATATCAACGATCCTTGTAACCACAATATCAACGATCCTTGTAACCACAATATCACCGATCTTTGTAACCACAATATCAACGATCCTTGTAATAACAATATCAACGATCCTTGTAACCACAACATCACCGACCTTTGTAACCATAATATTACCGACCTTTGTAACCACAATATCAACGATCCTTGTAACCACAATATTAACGACCTTTGTAACCACAGTATCAACAGCCATTGTAACCACAAAATCACCGACCTTTGTAACCACAATATCACCGACCTTTGTAACCACAGTATCACCGACCTTTGTAACCACAATATCACCGACCTTTGTAACCACAATATCACCGACCTTTGTAACCACAATATCAACGATCCTTGTAACCACAATATCAACGATCCTTGTACGCACAATATCAACGATCCTTGTAACCACAATATCAACGATCCTTGTAACCACAATATCACAAACCTTTGTAACCACAATATCAACGATCCTTGTAACCACAATATCAACGATCCTTGTAACCACAATATCACGGACCTTTGTAACCACAATATCAACGATCCTTGTAACCACAATATCACGGACCTTTGTAACCACAATATCAACGATCCTTGTAACCACAATATCAACGATCCTTGTAACCACAATATCAACGATCCTTGTAACCACAATATCAACGATCCTTGTAACCACAATATCAACGATCCTAGTAACCACAATATCAACGATCCTTGTAACCACAAAATCAACGATCCTTGTAACCACAATATCAACGATCCTTGTAACCACAATATCAACGATCCTTGTAACCACAATGTCAACGATCCTTGTAACCACAATATCAACGATCCTTGTAACCACAATATCAACGATCCTTGTAACCACAATATCAACGACCCTAGTAACCACAATATCAAGTACCCTTGTAACCACAATATCAAGTACCCTTGTAACCACAATATCAAGTACCCTTGTAACCACAATATCAAGTACCCTTGTAACCACAATATCAACGATCCTTGTAACCACAATATTAACGATCCTTGTAACCACAATATTAACGATCCTAGTAACCACAATATCAACGATCCTTGTAACCACAATATCAACGATCCTTTTAACCACAATATCAAGTACCCTTGTAACCACAATATCAAGTACCCTTGTAACCACAATATCAACGACCCTTGTAACCACAATATCAACGATCCTTGTAACCACAATATCAACGATCCTAGTAACCACAATATCAACGATCCTTGTAACCACAATATCAACGATCCTTGTAACCACAATATCAACGATCCTTGTAACCACAATATCAACGATCCTTGTAACCACAATATTAACGATCCTTGTAACCACAATATCAACGATCCTTGAAACCACAATATTAACGACCCTTGTAACCACAATATCAACGATCCTTGTAACCACAATATTAACGACCCTTGTAAACACAATATTAACGATCCTTGTAACCACAATATTAACGACCCTTGTAACCACAATATCAAGTACCTTTGTAACCACAATATCAACGACCTTTGTAACCACAAGATTAACGACCCTTGTAACCACAATATCAACGATCCTTGTAACCACAATATCAACGACCCTTGTAACCACAATATCACAGATCCCTGTAACCACAATATCAACGATTCTTGTAACCATAATATCACCGATCCTTGTAACTGCAATATGAACGACCCTTGTAACCATAATATCACCGATCCTTGTAACTACAATATGAACGACACTTGTAACCATAATATGAACGACCCTTGTAACCACAATATGAACGACCCTTGTAACCACAATATGAACGACCCTTGTAACCACAATATCAACGATCCTTGTAACCACAATATCAACGATCCTTGTAACCACAATATCAACGACCCTTGTAACCACAATATCAACGATCCTTGAAACCACAATATTAACGACCCTTGTAACCACAATATCAACGATCCTTGTAACCACAATATAAACGATCCTTGTAACCACAATATCAACGATCCTTGAAACCACAATATTAACGACCCTTGTAACCACAATATTAACGATCCTTGTAACCACAATATTAACGACCCTTGTAACCACAATATCAAGTACCTTTGTAACCACAATATCAACGACCTTTGTAACCACAAGATTAACGACCCTTGTAACCACAATATCAACGATCCTTGTAACCACAATATCAACGACCCTTGTAACCACAATATCACAGATCCTTGTAACCACAATATCAACGATCCTTGTAACCATAATATCACTGATCCTTGTAACTACAATATGAACGACCCTTGTAACCATAATATCACAGATCCTTGTAACTACAATATGAACGACCCTTGTAACCACAATATGAACGACCCTTGTAACCACAATATGAACGACCCTTGTAACCATAATATCACCGATCCTTGTAACTACAATATGAACGACCCTTGTAACCACAATATCAACGATCCTTGTAACTACAATATGAACGACCCTTGTAACCACAATATCAACGACCCTTGTAACCACAATATCAACGATCCTTGTAACTACAATATGAACAACCCTTGTAACCACAATATCAACGACCCTTGTAACCACAATATCAACGACCTTTGTAACCACAATAGTAACGACCTTTGTAACCACAATTTCAAAGACATGTATACAAGCTAGGGGTATAGTGACAGTACACCTACATGTTTGGAAGCAAAATCAGCTACCGTATTTAGTGACAATAACAGACACCAATATAAAGACTACAACGACCCTCCCGGCCACAAACTATTACATGGCGCGCATTAATAAAAAAAAAAATCTGGTTTTAGATAACGCATCATTAATTCAAACGTGCACAGGAAATACTCAACACATACAACAGCTTTGATTTTTTCGACAATCGATGATCGGTAACGATTCGTCGTTAACCACGGTATAAACATATCAGAGACAATGTAGACAAGATTGATCGGTTGTAGTTTCTCTCGGAAACTCTTCGATGTGGTTGGGGACATCAAGGCACACATCGAAGGCTGGTCGCAGACGTTGGCGAAGTGTAGGCACTAGGCTTGTCAGTGCAGAAAGAGAAAGTAAACGCACACATCACACAAAGACAGAAATTATGTCACGCACCGGCATAGCATCACCAATTTTTGAGAGTGAACAAAACATGGAGCTCTGAACTGATAAAGCTAAGTTTTCGTATAAATATATATATATATATATATATATATATATATATATATATATATATATATATATATATATATATATATATATATAAATGATGAAGAAATTGAAAATGTCACAAACTTTGAATATCTAGGCTCTATAATAAACAACAATGGAGACTGTTCGACAGAAATTAAAAGGAGGAAGACCATAGCAATGCATAGATTGAATAGCCTTAAAAGTCTATGGTTAAGCTCCAGCAAGGAGATCAAAATTAGAATTTTGAGAGCATGCATCTTCCCTGTGGCTACATACGAATGTGAGTCGTGGACTATCTCTCAGTCCTTGAGAAAGAGAATAGGGGCTTTTGAGCCGAAATGCTACAGAAAGATTTTCAGAATATCTTGGACAAAGAAGATGAGAAATAATGTCATCTTAAAAGATCTGAACATCAAGGAACATTGGCTAATAAACAGCATCCTTTCTCGAAAGCTGAAATATTTTGGTTATATCAAGCGCCACGACGGACTGGAAAAAAATTATAGCAGAATTTATGTTACCAGGAAGGAGAGGTAGGGCCGACCAACACGAAGATGGGCCCAGGATATAGGTGTGTGAAAATACATGAGGCGGGAGAACTGGCGAGAGACCGAGTTTATTTCAGGCAGACTGTGCTGAGAGCGACGTTCTGCAAAGGACCTGCTACATGATGATGATGATGCTGGTGCTAACCATACACTTTTATTCTGTTTATAATACTTGAGTATCGAGAATTCTCTATCTTGGTCTCTGCTGCCTCCTTAAGCATTGTCGTGGTAGAAGTAATCTTGTCCTGTCTCACGACATGCACAGACAAAATACACTTCTCATGAAGGTAAGTTTTTCTTCCTGAGTTTCTTTCAACAAAACAGGAATGCAGAAAACGATTATGTGGAAAGCTTTGAACAGCTGAAGCAGATTCAAATACAAGAATAACTACATCAAGATATCAGGTGACAGAGAAGATGTGAGAGCCAGGTCTGGTGCAAGTCAGGCATTTGAAGAAAAATCCCAAGAATGGCAACCATTGTCTGGGACAGACTGGTGAGAGGAAATCCAGTCATACACACTGTAACCAATATACCCACGACTGGTTGGCTGGCATTGCATGATGGAAGGGTTGAAGTTGCAAACGATCGACTTTATTGTTTAATCCCATATGGCTCGGTCTCCTTCCACCGAATTTTTAGCTGTCTGCTGAGAGCGTCACAAAAACCACGAACTTCAAAGCTCCAGCGACGATCAGTAGATGTTTATTCAAACATTACAGTCGTGAACCGAACGACGCAGCCACGAAAAGAACCCAAGATTTTTATGGCGCGAGGCAAACGGCTTGACCATTAACCTTAAGGTTAAAACATCGGGCTTTTATGCGGGAGACGAGGGTTCGAACCCTGATAAGGTGAGGGAGTTTTTCTGTTGGGTGCAAAATTAAACATGCTCGCCTGCACAGTTTGTGGCGACAGCACTAGTCATGCCGCCCTAATACCTCAGGATCACGACCCCCTGTTTATACAGCTCTGTCACAAAAGTCAGTTTTTTTTAAAGTAAAAATCGGTCATGTTAGAGCTAGAGCTACTGGTGACTCAAAGATATGTCATGTTAGAGCTAGAGCGACTGGTGACTTAACGATATGTCATGTTATAGCTAGAGCGACTGGTGACTTAAAGATATGTCATGTTAGAGCTAGAGCGAATGGTGACTTAAAAGATATGTCATGTTATAGCTAGAGCGACTGGTGACTTAAAGATATGTCATGTTAGAGCTAGAGCGAATGGTGACTTAAAAGATATGTCATGTTATAGCTAGAGCGACTGGTGACTTAAAGATATGTCATGTTAGAGCTAGAGCGAATGGTGACTTAAAAGATATGTCATGTTAGAGCTAGAGCGACTGGTGACTTAAAGATATGTCATGTTATAGCTAGAGCGACTGGTGACTTAAAAATATGTCATGTTACAGCTAGAGCGGCTGGTGACTTAAAGATATGTCATGTTACAGCTAGAGCGACTGGTGACTTAAAGATATGTCATGTTAGAGCTAGAGCGACTGGTGACTTAAAGATATGTCATGTTAGAGCTAGAGCTACTGGTGACTTAATGATATGTCATGTTAGAGCTAGAGCGACTGGTGACTTAAAAATCTGTCATGTTAGAGCTAGAGCTACTGGTGACTTAAAAATCTGTCATGTTAGAGCTAGAGCAACTGGTGACTTAAAAGATATGTCATGTTATAGCTAGAGCGACTGGTGACTCAAAGATATGTCATGTTATAGCTAGAGCTACTGGTGACTTAAAAATCTGTCATGTTAGAGCTAGAGCGACTGGTGACTTAAAAGATATGTCATGTTATAGCTAGAGCGACTGGTGACTTAAAGATATGTCATGTTACAGCTAGAGCGACTGGTGACTTAAAGATATGTCATGTTAGAGCTAGAGCGACTGGTGACTTAAAGATATGTCATGTTAGAGCTAGAGCTACTGGTGACTTAATGATATGTCATGTTAGAGCTAGAGCGACTGGTGACTTAAAAATCTGTCATGTTAGAGCTAGAGCTACTGGTGACTTAATGATATGTCATGTTAGAGCTAGAGCGACTGGTGACTTAAAAATCTGTCATGTTAGAGCTAGAGCTAATGGTGACTTAAAAATCTGTCATGTTAGAGCTAGAGCGACTGGTGACTTAAAAGATATGTCATGTTATAGCTAGAGCTACTGGTGACTCAAAAATATGTCATGTTATAGCTAGAGCTACTGGTGACTTAAATATATGTCATGTTAGAGCTAGAGCGACTGGTGACTTAAAAGATATGTCATGTTATAGCTAGAGCTACTGGTGACTCAAAGATATGTCATGTTATAGCTAGAGCTACTGGTGACTTAAATATATGTCATGTTAGAGCTAGAGCGACTGGTGACTTAAAGATATGTCATGTTACAGCTAGAGCGACTGGTGACTTAAAGATATGTCATGTTAGAGCTAGAGCGACTGGTGACTTAAAGATATATCATGTTAGAGCTAGAGCGACTGGTGACTTAAATATATGTCATGTTAGAGCTAGAACGACTGGTGACTTAAAGATATGTCATGTTAGAGCAAGAGCTACTGGTGACTTAAAAATCTGTCATGTTAGAGCTAGAGCGACTGGTGACTTAAAAGATATGTCATGTTAGAGCTAGAGCTACTGGTGACTTAAAGATATGTCATGTTAGAGCTAGAGCGACTGGTGACTTAAAAGATATGTCATGTTAGAGCTAGATTGACTGGTGACTTAAAAGATATGTCATGTTAGAGCTAGAGCGACTGGTGACTTAAAGATATGTCATGTTATAGCTAGAGCGACTGGTGACTTAAAAGATATGTCATGTTAGAGCTAGAGCGACTGGTGACTTAAAGATATGTCATGTTATAGCTAGAGCGACTGGTGACTTTAAAGATATGTCATGTTAGAGCTAGAGCGACTGGTGACTTAAAAGATATGTCATGTTAGAGCTAGAGCGACTGGTGACTTAAAAGATATGTCATGTTAGAGCTAGAGCGACTGGTGACTTAAAGATATGTCATGTTAGAGCTAGAGCGACTGGTGACTCAAAGATATGTCATGTTATAGGACTACGATGATGATTGTTCTAGAGAGCTTGAGATGGGAGCTTTGAGATAAGGATTATTATTATTTTACTGACAGCATACAATAACGGTACTTGGCATAAGAAAAAGGTCAGCGGTACGCAGGTACTGTCTGTCTGTCTGTCCGTATGTCTGTCTGTTATCTGTATTTTGTCTGTCGTCTGGTCTGGTCTGTCGGTCTGTCTGATTGTCTATCTTTCTGTCTGATCTCTCTGTCTGACTATTAATGAATCAATCTGTCTTTTAATCCATTTGTTTATCGATCTATCCATCCATCTAGGGATTCATCTAACGATCCGTCGACCTACCTATCCTGAAACTATAGTTTAACAGGTAGTTGATATTGTGGTTACAAAGGTCGCTGTTATCATCAAACACGCCACTGCCATTGTCGATTGGTCACTTTACTATTCGTTATAAAGGTCACTGTCCTTTTCATATAAAGGTTATTGTTCTGTTGATTTGAAAAGTTGCTGTTGTGTATATTGATAAATCAATATATGGGTCTTGTTATAGTACAGAGTGAGGTGATAGGTTTGTTGTTGGTCATATCTTTATGGTCGTCACATAGTTTTATTCTTATGTGTTCTTTTGATTTAGACAACAGAAGATACGATATTATAGAATGAATCCTGCGAATGAAAAAAGAAGCTGTCTCGGGAAAGACTCATTGGGCAGTAACAATATTCTGACATATGGCTTTCTCGCGGTGTATGTGTGTGAATAACGACCATACTCAGGCGGGGAAGGGGGGGGGGGGTCGATCTACTTACAAGCATGTCGTAAGATTCGACTAATTTGGTGTGTTTTCTTCGAAGTCAGAATGCGTGTGCCTGAGAGGCAAAGTACCAACAGAATAGCGCGCCATCGAACAAGACTCGAAAGACTCAGAGGTAGCTCACATCTGTTTCTGTGTAATACGTCAGAGAAGATTCGAGAAAAACAAGCCAAAATCCATCGAGACGATCGATTGTGATTACCCCGGTAAAAAAAAAAAGGGATTGAGGAGGGCGTGGGTGTGTGTAAGTCGGCCCTTTCAAGCAGAGGTGGATATCCATTATCTGGCGGTTGTTTCTGCTGTTCCCACTGATCGGGTCAGCCAGTACATTTGTAATACACTGGTGCAAATGGTCGCTCAATTGGCCCAGACAGTAATGTTTCCTTGGACACGGCGATTAACTCCGTTTAGCATCCTGCTTCCATCTATTATTATTTCATTCAACTATCGAGTAGAGTCTGGAGATCGTTCTTCTATCTTATTTTATGAAGGTCAGTTCAAAACGGTGTCGTTCACCGGCTGTAAACTCCGGCACACAGTTCTGGCTATTTGTCCACCTCCGGACTTTATTCTTTTTTTTCCACAACCCGAGTTTGCGTGCACATCGGTTTTACGGATTTTAGTTTCTAATAAAGAGACAATTGATTCATTGCCTCTAAGGCAGATCTTCTCTGATTTCAAAGTCGTAAAGTAAAAGTGAAGGACCCTTTTCCTCCCCTTTAGGCGTATAGGGCAAATAGGGCTAGACCTTTATTTTTATAGACCAATCGGCACAAGATGGGTGATGTGGTCAGCATCATGCCGGCCGCCTCTACTTCCCAGGACTGCAACCGGTACCCACTCAAGGCTGGGTCGACATGGGAGCCAAGGTCATTTTTTTTACAGTGGCCCCTCAAGGGAGCGAACCCACGACATTTCGATGCGTGGCGAGGGTCTAGCCGCTCCGCCAAGGGGACTTCCTGATTTCAAAGGATGCCCCCAATCAGTCGCCTTCTACGACATAGTTGTTGAGGTGTATTCTTTTTTACCCGCACTGGGGCCACAGAACGCACACGGAGAAGTCTTGAGTTCGTCTCCGCTTAAATTGTTTCTAAAGCCGACCTTACCTGCGGGGCTGACTCAGCCTAGTGACAGCTGTCATGTAATGTCAAGGGCAGTAAAGGCGGCCGGAATAATGCTGACCATAATATCAACTGTCTGCTCTATGTAATTATGAGAGAAGCATTACATGCCTGATGCGCCATGGACATACACAATTGCTTTCTCCACTGTTTAGACTCGCTGTACGTCCTTCTCCATTGTTTAGACTGGCTGTACGTCCTTCTCCATTGTTTAGACCGGCTGTACGTCCTTCTCCATTGTTTAGACTGGCTGTACGTCCTTCTCCATTGTTTAGACTGGCTGTACGTCCTTCTCCATTGTTTAGACTGGCTGTACGTCCTTCTCCATTGTTTAGACTGGCTGTACGTCCTTCTCCATTGTTTAGACTGGCTGTACGTCCTTCTCCACTGTTTAGACTCGCTGTACGTCCTTCTCCACTGTTTAGACTCGCTGTACGTTCTTCTCCATTGTTTAGACTGGCTGTACGTCCTTCTCCATTGTTTAGACTATCTTATGCCCTTCTCCATTGTTTAGACTGGCTGTATGTCCTTCTCCATTGTTTAGACTATCGTATTTCCTTCTCCGTTGTTTAGACTGGCTGTACATCCTTCTCCATTGTTTAGACTATCGTATGTCCTTCTCCATTGTTTAGACTGGCTGTACGTCCTTCTCCATTGTTTAGACTATCGTATGTCCTTCTCCGTTGTTTAGACTGGCTGTAGTCCTTTTCCGTTGTTTAGACTGGCTGCACGTCCCTCTCCGTTGTTTAGACTGGCTGTACGTCATTTTCCATTAATTTACTTCCCTATATAAATGTTTATATTTATACAGCGGATCAACATCATGGCACACGGGTGTAACCCATAAGTGCGTTGTTCTACTTCTAACTCACGCCTGAGTCTAAAGAATCGCAGCGCAGTGCACAAACTCCGTTGCACCGGCGAGGACCTCAATACTTGGGGGCGAGGGGGGGGGAGCGGATTTTGTACTTCAGACTTTGTCCGGGCAGCGCCGTTAGGCTACTCTTTTCGATTTCAACTGTAGATTTTTCTTTTAAAATGTGCAACAAACACACGGGTATCCCGTCTTACTACCCAGAGACCAGGGGAAATTACTCGAAGTCTATGTGAAACAATCCCAGCCTTCACCGGGGCTTGAGCCTATGATCTCTAGCACTCGAGGCGGACACCATGCCACGAGACCACGCAGCCCTTTTACTCGCTTTTCATACACACACACACACACACACACACACACACACACACACACACACACATATATATATATATATATATATATATATATATATATATATATATATATATATATATATATATATATATATATATATAGTCATTCTATTGTCTTCTCATCTTCTGTCCGTTCCTCCGTCCGTCCGTCTGCTTGTCTGTCTGACGTGTTTTTGCTAATTACCGCTTAATAGCTTGAAGTCCTTACGTCCTTTTCAGGACGTAATTTTTTGTTAGTTGAAGCCCCACTCTGGCTTTTGCCAGGGGCCGCAATATAGGCAGGCCATAAAAATGGCCAAATGTCTGAACGCGGTTTCTGGGACCTCTCCACGGTGATCCTCATCCACATGGTGGCACGTTGTGTCATCGGGTGTTTATCGCTTGTGTGATGTCCTAGTGGGGTAGAAAGTCACTCACTCACTCACGTGTTTTTGCTAAATATTCATAGTACGTATTTTATTATATAAACATGACATGCTTTATTGATAAAATTCAACTGATGCGTAAAAGATGGTTGTCTACAAGGGCCGAATGTAAGACGGGCCTGCGGGCCCAATTTGTGACCCTTTGAAAAAAATGTTCTATCTATCTATCTATCTATCTATCTATCTATCTATCTATCTATCTATCTATCTATCTATCTAATATACGTACTATCTGCCTGTTCTCTAAACTCTAAACCGCAAGAGCAACAAACAAACAAACAATTCACCCACCGTAAGTGACGCACACAGAACTAAACCATCAATATTGAATACACACCACATAGGCGGAAGTTGCACAGCACACATTGCCAATGTGAGGGCAACAACTGCGCCGTAGAGGATAACAATTGTCCAATAGATCAATAATACACTTAAAGAGAAGTTGCCACTCGCATCAGTCGGTCACATCTCTTCTACCACTAACATTTAACAGCTAGCTTATTACGACAAATACGGTAGCCATAGCATTGGGAATAAACACACGGTTGTTTCAATGTAAGCGATAGGGGATGGAATGTGAGAGAGCGTACCGGACGATGACTGGGTCAGATGTGTAGGAATACAAGATGTGCTGTTGTGTGAGTGTGAGCATACAATGAAGTAATTGAGAGCGGCCTTTTTATTGTGGGGGTGGGGGGGGGGAAGAGGGTGAGTCTCTCTCTTTCTACGTATGTGTGTGAGTATATATATATATATATGCGTGTGAGTGTGTGTGTGTGTGTGTGGGAGGGGGGGGGGTGGAGGGGAGGGGAAGCGAGATAAGTGCTTGAAAAGATCTGTGCCCATTTTATGACCCTCTGAAAATAACGTTCATCCATTCTCTCTGCCCTCGTCTCTCTCAGCTTCTCATTGCCGCTCTCACACAAACACACGGTCCAATCTAGCTCACTTTTGTGTTTTCTTTTCTTTCTCTTACACCCTCTTACACCCTCTTTATATCACTCCATTTCCCTCTGTTCGTTACTTTACATAAATGGTTAGATAGTAAAACCTTGTTAACGCGAATTCCAAGAGACCGAAAATCAATAAGTATAAAATAGAATACACAGTAATAACTAGACAGGGAAAGGATATAAACTTCGCCCACACACAAGTAGATAATATGAAAATCAAACGAACGGAAACATATAAGTACTGTGCAAACTTCAACTGCTCCAACATGCTGAGAGAAGAAATACAATCTAGCATACAGCTGAGAGAAGAAATACAATCTGGAAAAAAAGTTTACTATACCCTTCAACATTTGCTAAAGTCAAAGCTTATTGTCTCGCAACTTTAAGATCAAAATAAAAAACTTTGATAAGATCAGTCGTTTTATATGTCTCTGAAACTCGGAGCACATATACAAGAGATTAAGCCTTATTACAGGTTTTCGAAAACAGAGTCTTACGACGAATATTTAGACCCATCAAAGATGCAAACAGCGGTGAATGGAGAGAGAGAAGCAACTACGAAATTCATTATATGTTTAAATCACCATCGATCACTTCATCATGAGAGCTAAAAGACTGAAATGTTTGGGGCATATTGAAAGAATGTCAGATGACAAAGAGATGAATGGTCGTAGACAACGAGGCAGACCAAGAAGACAATGGAGAGATAATGTCCAGACAGACCTGCAGACACTTGGTGTCACCAAATGGAAAGAGAAGGCCAACCAGAGAGATGAATGAAGGCGGGTGATATCTTTAGGAATGAACATCAAGGGCTCGGAATGCTGAAGAAGAAAAAGAAGAAGTTAAAAAAAAAATCAAGTGTTTAAGCAATTTGAGCTAATCGAGGACTTAGGAATAATATTCAACCAGGGACTCAAGAGTTTTCTCAAGTTTACCCTGGGTTTTTCTTAAACAGGTTGGTGTTAATGACGTTTTACAGTAACTTTTCTTGCTGTCAATATATTATATTTGCCTTGTGCCTTCTCTCTCTCTCTCTCTCTCTCTCTCTCTCTCTCTCTCTCTCTCTCTCTCTCTCTCTCCCTCCCTCTCTTTCCCTATTCCTCACTCTCTCATTATACACAAAGAAAGAGTCAAATAAGAAGGGAAAGAAGATAAGGATTATGGCAATTGAGTCAAAAGAGTAACATTGACATCAACAGTTTGAGAAATGTCTCTTATGCTCCCGATATTCTGAATTTTCTTATTAGATGTACGGGAAGTTCACTGGCCTCTGTCCGCTGCACGAGACTTCCGGTGTATTTTGAGCTGGGCAGATATTTGTACAGAAACATGGCTACTTGAAAGCTTTTACGTTTTACATTAGCCATCTTTTCTTACATCTATTATTTTTCTCCCACATGGTTGTGATAAATTGTGTATGTACCTGCGAGAAATTTGTGTACGAGTGGGTAGATGGTTGTGTTATGTGTGTGTACATGATAAAAGATAGAGATACAGAGAGAGAGAAAGAGAGAGAGAGAGAGAGATAAAGAGAAAGACACACACACATAAAAACACTCACTGAGACAGAAACGAGTTAGAGGAGAAAGAAAGGAGAGAGAGAGAGAGAGAGAGAGAGAGAGAGAGAGAGAGAGAGAGAGAGAGAGAGAGAGAGAGAGAGAGAGAGAGAGACAGAGACAGAGACTACTGCATGGCAGAACTTCAAACACTTGAAATTATGATTAGACCAGACCGAGCAAGAGGGAAAAACTCTTCTTAGACCTAATTAGCTGTGCAAGCATGAGTTACATCCCCTATCTATCTATCTATCTATCTATCTATCTATCTATCTATCTATCTATCTATCTATCTATCTATCTATCTATCTATCTATCTATCTATCTATCTATCTGTCTATCTGTCTATCTGTCTATCTGTCTATCTGTCTATCTGTCTATCTATCTATCTATCTATCTATCTATCTATCTATCTATCTATCTATCTATCTATCTATCTATCTATCTATCTATCTATCTATCTATCTATCTATCTATCTATCTATCTATCTATCTATCTATCTATCTATCTATCTATCTATCTATCTATCTATCTTTTTAAATATGTGTTTGTCTGTCTGTCCATCTACCTGTTTAGTATTCAATAAACTTATTCATAAAATCATATGTAAAAATGCTCTATGTTACCTATGGCCATTATTTAAATACAATAGAAAACATAGCAAACGCCTTAACATATTGCATATCTCTAAACCTAGAATAGACCTATACAAAACAAGTTTGTTCGTTCGTTCGTTCGTTCTCTCAGTCAGTCTGTCTGTCTAACTGTCTGTTTGTATGTCTGCCCATCCATCCACACTCCTATACTACTGATCCATGGATCCCTCAATCCATCCTTCTGCCCCACTTACAGATACATAAGGATTTCAAAGCCACGGTCATTGGTGTGGAGGTTTTCAATGCTACACAGACTTTGTCCTGTAGGAACTAACCTTGATTGAGTGTGTATTAGCCGTGTTTCTTAACACTGTTCCTCACATAACGGCAAAACTGGACATTTTCTGTCATCTAACGGCATTTCTAGACACTAACTGACACCCAACGGCAAATCTAGACATTATCTGTCACCTAACAAACACACACGTAATAAGAGGGGAACATTGATATGCAGGGCTATATTACGAAACAAAAAATTTTATAGTGCGTTTACGAATGCCTGCCGTTGTATTTTCGATAATTTCTCGGCAACAATAATTACTCATCCTGGGAACGCAAATTGTTTTTTTTTCCTGGGCCCCTATTTTCATCTCGACGTTAATGTTTTAAATAAGAATAATAATCAGGCTGCACGAGTTTAAATCAGGCTGCACGAGGTTAAATCAGACGTGTTCTTGGTTTTTTTCGTCAGTTGTTTATGATTAGTTAGGTAATAAACAAATTATACAGTACCCACATGAATTGTGAGCATAATAAAACTTAGACGCGTTTCTGCAATTCTTTACCACGAAGGCTCAAGTCATTTATTATTTCCTGCTAATGTACAAAAATGATTAACATACATTATCAGTTACGCTCTTGCACCCAATGACGTCATGGGTAAACGACGTAACACATAGTTTACTAATTTTGTAGCGAATTGGGTGCAGCAGTTTAAGGATGTTTTCTACCCTTGCTGATAAATTATTTTTTTTTTTCAGTCTTAAAAAATAGGGACAACAACTACTAAAGATAATTTATGTGCGAGAATATGGATGGATGACATCCGTTATAATATATGCATGAACAGATTCAGCGAACAATACTTACTCCAGAAACACGTGCAGTTAGGCTGATGTGTGCCAGACGAGGACATCGTGAAATTGTGAGTGAAACTTCAGAATATACGAGAATTAGAACAGATTATTAAAACTCGCAAATTAGAAAGCTCAGTCTTGTTTTTAGTGTGGTGAAAGTCTGGTCCTACGGCGATTCTACCGTGTGAACTGAGAGCATCCATGAAGTATCTGGATGTATGATCCAGCTACTGACCTGTTTCCCGAGCAAACCTGGCTATGTTGGTAGCTTCTAAAGACTGATAAGGATAAAAATGGTCTGCTCTTGGTCTTGTAAATGAAAACAAAAATGTCAAAGTTTGGCGACGCTTAACCGGCTCCTATCTGAGCGTTGGTTTTCTGGTCGGCCTGGTTTCTTTGTGGTTTATTTTTGTCGATTCTTTGTGATGTGATGTCACATCTAAGTTCTGTTTTTGTTGCTGTTTTCCTCTGCTTCGCATTGGGCTCAATCTGGCGTGGTTCGGCGGAATGTTGTCGTTCAGCATGGCAGGTGGAGGGGTAGCCGTTCTGAAAATAACGGTTACGTAGCCGGGGTAGGCCATTGTGTGGGGAAAATTGGCGGGACTGCTGAGGTTCGCTGTGTTTCTTCGGGTTGGTGGGCTTGGCTTGTTCCACAAAGATGGCGGTCTGGTACGGTTGCGTTTGGTGTTGTCAGCTGTCTTAGTAGTGGGTGTTTCCTCGTCCACCTCTCTTGCTTTGGGTGATCGCCATTGTGCTTTTTCTGCTTCCAGTTCGGCTTTGGTTTTCACGAATCTATAGGATTTTTCGCCTGTGCTTTCTTGAACATCTTCCACCTGGTAGGGTTTTAGTTTTGCCCATACATCTGATAACTGTGCCAAAAGTTCTTTGTTCTCTTCGATTTTTTCGTCAAGTTGTCTTCTCTCTTCCCTGGTGGTCTCGAGGAGGTTCGTCATCTTTTCGACTTCGTCGTCTACGTCAATGGGTTCTGAGTCTTCATCATCGGATTTTATCTCGCCGGCTTCCTGGTCGGTATCGTCCTCGTATTCTTCTTCTTCTGGTTCCGAGCTATTGATTTCTGTGCCTTGGTCTCTGCTTTCTGGTGATTCAGTCATCTGTGCCTGGTGCTTGGTTGTTTTAAGTTTGTCGGTGCAGGTACTTTTATCAGCTCTGCTGATGATAGTTTTCTTTGCGGCGTTTCTTTCCTTCTCTAGGGTGGCAGGTTCTTACTTTTCTGCTTGTGTGGCCGCTTCGGCCTCTGCGTTTGCTTTTACTAATTTTGCAACTTCTTGGTATGTTGATTCCTGTGCCATGGTTAGCTCGGCCAGCTCCTTTCTTCTCTCCTCCCCTTCTTCACGTCGGCGCTTTTCGTCTGCTATCTGGGCGGTTTCAAGTCTGGCGAATAGAGCATTGATGTTTTCTTTCGTTGTTTTCGCTTGGTTAACATATTCGGTGTTCAGTTTCGTTTGTGCGGATCTCTCCTCTCTCAGGGTTTTAATCTCCCCTAGCAACAGGGAGATGAAATCATGCGTCTCTGCTCTTTCGGCGAAGGCGGTAACTGTCACCTTCTGCAGTTCTGCCTTCAGGTCGTTTATCGCGCTCATCAATTCAGGGTCTCTGATGGTGATCTCCTTCCTCTCTGGTGTTCTGTTTTTGGCTGGGCGATTGGGTTGGCTTCTTGTGGTGTCCGGTCTGGGTGCCTCGTACCTCTGCTGGTGTCTGGGTCCGGCATTAGTCATTGCCATCTTCATCTGCTTGAGGTACGGGCAACCCAGGTACCTTGCGCTGTGGGCCCCTCCACAGTTTGAGCATCGTCTGCTCGGGTTGGGTTTCTTGAAGTCCGGGTCCTTCTTGGCCAGCGGACACTCCTTGAATTCATGTGCTTGAGAACAGTATTTGCATGTTAGGCTGCTGCGGCAGGCTGCGGCTGTGTGCCACGCCTTATTACAGCGTGAACACTGTAGAATCTCCGTACTGGTGGCTCCCGGTCGCTGCTGCTGGGGCGACTTCTGAGTCTGATGTTGCCTCGACAGGGGCTCCATCGGAAGCTGGCTGCGTCTGGGTAGGTGAGGCTGACGTCTCGATAGGGACGTCAGTCAAAGCTGGCATCGTCTGCAGCGTAGGGGCTGGTGCGACGTCAGGTGCTGTCTCCTTGTTAGCCTATGTAGCTCTGGTGTCACGGCGCTGGATTGGGTTCTTCTTGCCACGGGCCATAGTGGATGTGGTTGGCAAAAGGCTGTACTGATCGGGCTGCTGTTGATTGCTCGGTCCCTGCAGAGTCTAGCAAGGCTCGTTGAGTGAATTGAAAAGTACACCGAGCGTGCTTTTCTCCACAGTTCACGAGACAATCGTTATAACTGGCTCCCCAACAAATGATGTGCTCACGGGCCGCTAATGACCCAAACGCGAATGGTCTGCTGTGATCTGTCGAGTGTTTATGAATGCAGTTTTGTCACACCTTAAATGTCAAGGTCGGAAGTGTCGAAAACTAGAACTCTGTCAAAGTAATGAACGTATATGCGATTTCTTTAGTAAGCATAGGTTAGTTGCTTATCCTTTACAAGACGTTGCAGAACCAATCCCAACAGCACCTGGCTGTTGTGTGGTTTCTCTAGGCAAATTTACGTCCAGTAGTTTGCCATTGCCTCTGGACGGTCATCTTTCTTGATACCACTGTCGAAACTAACGCCAGGCGCATGGCCCGCAGCTGGGATCGAAACTCAGTAGGTGATGTGGTAAACATCACGCTGACATGGCCTCTTACCATTTTAAGGCTGGGTCGGGTACTTAATTTATAACTTACCCCTGACGTCACGACAACGTCACGGGAGACATTCCGAATAAATTCTAGGGTGTTCAGGTTGTAGTTTCTCGCGATTTATCTACAGCAAAGTTTAGGGTTAGGGTTAGGGTTAGCATTAGAAGACACTAGATGAACACTCAAAAAAAAAAAAAAAAAGCACCACACAACAGGACACTTCCACCCCTTGAAATAATGGACTGTCAGGTTAGCTGTGGATTTCCCACGGAGATTTCGTGTTTGGGGTACGTTATAAATTAGGAACCCTGGGTCGACCTAGGACCCAACTTCACTTTAGACGGGAAAAAAAGCCCGGAACCCACGATGTTCGGATCCGAAGAGTCAAGCCGATAAACCACAAAGACCCCGGACACATACAACAATATGGTTATTACACACAGAACTTCACATCATCCCCCTCCCTCTCCCCATATTTCTACTATGTGGTGTTCAGAAACTAATTCAATCGATCAGATAGATTTGATTTCCGGACAAAATTTAAGTGAGTCGCAAATAAACCATACAGCTGAAAAACACAATTAAGTACAATGTTCACGTCCAAACTCTAAAACCCTTCAATCAAACACGTAAGACACAAGCTACTCACCTGCCCATTACCAGACTTCTTGTTGCCTTGAGAGGCCACGGTGTGACGTCTGGCGACAGAACGTCTCCCTAAACTGTTTCTATACTGCTTGACATCGTGCTCGCCTCGAACACTGGATGCTTTGCCGCCTGCATACATCGACGACGTGCCATAGATTCCCTGGATGTGCCCCTGCCGATGATGGTCACTCCATACAGCGCCATGGATGGCTGAATCCGACTCGTACCCCACGGGAACACTACCAGATCTCTGTCGAGGCTGGGGCCCTCCGGAGTCGGTATCGCTGTAGTACTGAGGAGGAACACTTCCTGGTCGGACTACACTGTACATGGAGTCTGATGAATCTCGTCTGTGGGCAGGCAAACTGTCCGGCCTAGGTGGGTGAGAAGTGTGGCTGACAATCCCATAGGTCTGGTTTGTGTACTCAGTAACTACACGATTCTTTTTCTTATAATCAATGACAGCGTAATTGTTGTCCATGTTCTCCCTTTCGATACTGCCCACGGAAAACCCGGATTCAGAGTCTGCTTTGTGTGATGCCGGCCTCCTGTGGTCCATTTTATCCTGTTGGTGGGATACCTGTTGAGCCAGCGTCCCACCGTGAGACCTCATGTACTGTGAACCATAACCGTAAACGTTTTCAGGAGTTGTCGACCTTGACGTTCTCGACCGTGTCGCATCGAATTGTTGATAAAGAGGCTCTGAGCTTCCCCCAGAGGCAGTGCTTCGTTGACAATGCTGAACTACCTGGTAGTACGGATTTTCTTTAGGGAGTATATGACGCTCAGTGTGTGCGTTTACTTTGCCGTCTTGGTTGGGATTGTGAGCATTTCCGTAAGCATTCTCCTTGAGAATTCCGTGGATTGGCTGGCGATTCTGATCTGAAGGATGTCTATTTGACCGGTGCACGTCCGGGTGTGTACTGTCATAAGCTATCAACCGCCCTTGGTAGATGGGTTCGCCACGGATATTTAGTGCCTGAGTTCTAGGCTCGTTGCCTCCCTTACCGCCTGTGTAACACTGGTTGCTATGTGCAGGGACAGAAAGTATACTTGATGGAGTTCCGGATCTATCATCCTGCAAAGCTTGACTTGTTGCTCCACGAACACTAGGGAAATCCACTGAACGGCTTAACCTACCGTTTCCCTGATCTCCATGACTGGGCCCTCGTTGCATGACTTTCCCATCATGTGTCGCTATGACTAGTTCTTCATTACCTTTGCCAACATGTCTTACTTTGGTCTGATCACGTGAAGGTGTTTTGCTGGAAAACTCAAACCTAGTTTTGGGCCGCTCTTCTGAGTCCACACGCTGACGTCCTTTGCTGTTTACTGCTGGTCCTCCCCCACCGTCTCTGCTAACTCTCTTGGGTGATGTAGCTGGGGAAGACAACACAGATGTGATACGTGAGCATAGGGTTGTTTTAGACTTGATCAGTTGGTACAAAAATGTATAGACTTCACTGTAGGCCCTTAAAATGTTACTGGCACAAACACTGTTATAATCTTGATGTGCAAGAGCTATCTTTGGGCATCAAGATTGCTATAGATATGATGTTTATGTACTAAAGTATTAAAGACTTGATCTTTAGGCACCAAGATTGCTATAGACATGATGTTTATGTTCTAAAAATGTTAAAGACTTGATAGGCACCAAGATTGCTAAAGACATGATGTTTATGTTCTAAAATGTTAAAGACTTGATCTTTAGGCACCAAGATTGCTAAAGACATGATGTTTATGTTCTAAAATGTTAAACTTGATCTTTGATAGGCACCAAGATAGATATGATGTTTATGTACTAAAACTTGACTTGATCTTTAGGCACCAAGATTGCTATAGATATGATGTTTATGTACTAAAGTATTAAAGACTTGATCTTTAGGCACCAAGATTGCTATAGACATGATGTTTATGAACTAAAATGTTAAAGACTTAATCTTTAGGCACCAAGATTGCTATAGACATAATGTTTATGTACTAAAGTATTAAAGACTTGATCTTTAGGCACCAAGATTGCTATAGACATGATGTTTATGTTCTAAAATGTTAAAGACTTGATCTTTAGGCACCAAGATTGCTAAAGACATGATGTTTATGTTCTAAAATGTTAAAGACTTGATCTTTAGGCACCAAGATTGCTAAAGACATGATGTTTATGTTCTAAAATGTTAAAGACTTGATCTTTAGGCACCAAGATTGCTATAGATATGATGTTTATGTACTAAAGTATTAAAGACTTGATCTTTAGGCACCAAGATTGCTATAGACATGATGTTTATGAACTAAAATGTTAAAGACTTAATCTTTAGGCACCAAGATTGCTATAGACATAATGTTTATGTACTAAAATATTAAAGACTTGATCTTTAGGCACCAAGATTGCTATAGATATGATGTTTAGGTACTAAAATGTTAAAGACTTGATCTTTAGGCACCAAGATTGCTATAGACATGATGTTTAGGTACTAAAATATTAAAGACTTGATCTTTAGGCACCAAGATTGCTGTAGACATGATGTTTAGGTACTAAAATATTAAAGACTTGATCTTTAGGCACCAAGATTGCTATAGACATGATGTTTAGGTACTAAAATATTAAAGACTTGATCTTTAGGCACCAAGATTGCTATGGACATAATGTTTAGGAAGTAAAATGTTGAAGACTTGATCTTTAGGCACCAAGATTGCTATGGACATAATGTTTAGGAAGTAAAATGTTGAAGACTTGATCTTCAGGCTATAGACATGATGTTTAGATACTGAAATGATAGGAATTATTTGTTAGCTATTAAGAATATTATAATCTTGATCTGTAGAGAATAAAGTATTTGCTTAAGTCTTCCGGCTCCCAATATCATTTTCCTTAACAATTAAATAAGTTAGAGCTAGCTTAAAAAGAAAATTAATGGGAAAGAAAAATTTAGAACTTCTGTAATTCGAGAAATGTGAAATAGACCTTAACGTAAACGCACAAATGTCAGAATTCTTTCCTACAATAAACTCAGAATTTAATTCAAGGCGCAGGGGCAATGCAGTCAGAATTCATCACAATAATTAGGTTAATATGTTCATACTGTATAAGGAAAGCAGAATATAGGGGCATATTCTATCTTGTAGGAATATGTCAATAATAATAACAGTGGAAAGTGTTTATAAGGTCAAATTCTGGCATGACCGATTCTTTTACACACACACACACACACACACACACACACACACACACACACACACAAACACACACATACACAGATGCATGAACAAGATTAACATAAACACTAAACAACACAGAGGCAGACCCAAACACTTAAACACAGGCAGATCCACCAACTGACCCACACACAGGCAGATCAAAACACTGACTCACATACAGGCAGACTAACCAACTGACCCACACACAGGCAGATCAAAACACTGACTCACATACAGGCAGACTAACCAACTGACCCACATACAGGCAGACTAACCAACTGACCCACACACAGGCAGATCAAAACACTGACTCACATACAGGCAGACTAACCAACTGACCCACACACAGGCAGATCAAAACACTGACTCACATACAGGCAGACCATGACACTGACTCACACACAGGCAGATCAAAACACTGACTCACATACAGGCAGACTAACCAACTGACCCACACACAGGCAGATCAAAACACTGACTCACATACAGGCAAAATAACCAACTAACCCACACACAGGCAGATCAAAACACTGACTCACATACAGGCAGACTAACCAACTGACCCACACACAGGCAGATCAAAACACTGACTCACATACAGGCAGACTAACCAACTGACCCACACACAGGCAGATCAAAACACTGACTCACATACAGGCAGACTAACCAACTGACCCACACACAGGCAGATCAAAACACTGACTCAGTGTGTGTGTGTGCGTGCGTGTGTCTGTGTGCGTCAGTGTGTGTGTTTGTGTCTGTGTATGTTGGTCTATGTGTGTGTCTATTTGTGTCTCTGTGAGTGTCTGCGTATGTTTGGGTATGTCATTCTGTGTGATGGTCTGTGATTGTCTCTGTGAGCGTCTGTATGCATGGAATTATGTATAATGCATGTATGTATGAGTGTGTGCATGTATGTGTGTATGTATGTGTGTAGGAATATGTATGTATGGGGATGTGGGGTGTGTGTCTGGGGGTGGGGTGTGATGATGAGTGCCTGTGGGAATAGGGCTGTGTGTGTATGGAATATGTAGATGTGTATGGAATATGTAGATGTGTATGGAATATGTAGGTGTGTATGGAATATGTAGGTGTGTATGGAATATGTAGGTGTGTATGAAATATGTAGATGTGTATGGAATATGTAGATGTGTATGGAATATGTAGGTGTGTATGGAATATGTAGGTGTGTATGGAATATGTAGATGTGTATGGAATATGTAGATGTGTATGGAATATGTAGGTGTGTATGGAATATGTAGGTGTGTATGTGGGCGTGTCAGTGAGTGCACGAATAGGTTGGGCTGTGTATGTGAGTGTATATGCGCGCGCGAGTGTGCCCATGCATTTTACAACCCATGCTTTTGTGTTTTTTTTTTCGGTATTCGTAATATTCACATTTTTAAAATCGAACATAACATCCTTTTTTCGATACAATAAAACTGCTGTGGGAAACGTGGGTGTTTGGAAGGGTCGAATTTAAGGCAGGCCTGCGTGCCCAATTTGTAACCCTTTGAAAATAAAAATTTGTTCGTTCGTTTGTTCGTTCGTTCGTACATTATTTAATTCTTGTTGCAGTGGCAATTCCAGTACATTACAAGTTTGAGCATTAATGTAGACTGTAGAGACAGCTACGTGTAAATCGTATGCCGACGACAGACAGAAGGGAAGATGGTGTATGTCAATACCGAAAACCACAGGGTCGAGATTTGAACCTAGAATACTCCAGTATTTAAGGTAGTTGTCCACGATAGGAAACTTGTTTTTTTTTTAGTTAACAAACATAATTTTTGTACATATCGGCCAGCAGGTGGTCCATGGGATCGTCGGCAGACGACGTCTTCGACGGTTGGAGCAGTGTTTACGTCTGTGTTCTTTAATTGCATCTATTCTGCAGTCATTTTTCAATGCTTTTGGTTTCGTACAGTTCTAAGCCATCTTACATGGCGCATAATTACCAAGTCACAATTATAACCTAAAGCTTTCCCTTTCGAGGATAACGGTTAAACGTGACGATTTTCATTGTTTCTAATTTTGAGACAGACAGACGAATATACAGACATGCAAGAAACATTAAACAAAACAAAATCCAGCCTTCCGACAGAGGCAAACAACATAAACTGGCTTCTGTACCCAATATATGCCCATGTGACAGAGAGGTAATGCCCTGTTGTGATGTCGGCAAACGAGACAAAACATCGTCTTTGTTGAGTGCACAGTCGGGTGGGTGAGGAGCACTTGCCTGCAGTCTGTGCACGAAAACTAATCCTGTCAGTGACAGCAATAAAATATAAAACCTTGCCAGCACAGTCTAAAAGAAAAAAAAAATATGTAAAGCCCGTTTTAACTTCAGTAGCTGTAATTAATCTGGTATTCTTTGTATAGAACAGTGTTCCTCAACCTGTTTACAACCGTGGCCCACCAACACAGGAGAAACTGTTTGGCGGCCCAGCTGACAGCTAACCAAATACGGAAACAAGAACGCACGTAGACAGTAGTTTCTTTGTTCAATCCTATGTCACTGCATTAGTTGTAAGCTAGTGCGACATCTGTTGCTGTTTAGAGGTTAGACAATCCGATACATGTGGCTGGAATATTGTTTAGATAGTCGAAGCGCAGCAATAACATTCTCTGATTTGCAATAACAGTTTTATGCTTTTAAATGGAGTGTCCAGGATTTGTATCTGTTTTATTATCCATCTTCTTAATCCTACAGGCTGCAATCCTGAAAAAGAAAAACTACCCACCCAACTATGTTACATCATTAGGTATCATTATACATCATTGGACATCATTAGACATCATTAGACATCATCAGACATCATTATACATCATTAGACAGAAATGACTGGCGGCCCAGCTGGACTATTTCACGGCTCACTTGTGGGCAGCGTCCCATGGGTCAAAGAACACTGTTATCGTGCCAATACATTTTTTCGGATTGCCAGCTTACTGGACATGTCTCACGTGCATAGAATAAAACAGGTTCGACACATAGTTTTAACACTCTTTTTCTCACTGCAACTGACATCTTCTTCTTGGTATCTTTTGTATTTTGTAGAGGCCACTTTTATTGTTCTAATTTCTACAAGGCATCTTGCATCAGATATTATGATTCAATATAGATTGACTTGGGAATTTTGCCATTTGCTTGTATTTAACACTTTAGTATTTCTTTTTGTTGATAACCATAATTTCCATAGTTTCTGACACTTTAACCCCTAGCCTAGTTACTCACTGTGAACTATTACTGCATCAACAGCTCCGTCATACTGAAGTCAATGATATCTCAATTATTATGCCTAATGTGGCTATCTGGTCAGTGCAGGATCTGTTCGGTCGAACACCTGCCGGTCATCCTTAGATTTTTTTTTTACTCTGACGTCTCTCGACCTTTCCTGGATATTCCTACATAATATTTTCCCCAAAACTGGCAACAAAACAATTCCTCTATATATAATTCACGCCTGCCTGCAAGCCACCATTTTGGTCGTCATGGAAGAGGTTTGACGTTACCATGACAGCAATCCAACAATAATCTAATCAAGCTTAACTATACATTTAACATTATCTGCATGTGTTGAATCGATCGATTGGGTGGTTTGTTGTTCATTCTCTAAAGCATTCGAGCTGTAATACTAACAGCGATGGAGTCCGCTCGATTCAGCTCTGGATTTAGTGAACGCTTCAGGCAAACTACCATAAGACTATCGACCCAGTCGATACAGTTTTGTTGTCCGGTCTGTCACTGCTTTCCTTGGTGATGTATGTGTGGTAGCAATTCATCAGATTATCTGTTCTATGGCTTCACTGGCATAATTTTATGTCTCTCTTTTGAGTTGTTACATCTCTTCACGTTCTACCATGTGGTCAGAGACCCTATCAGGCGCCTTTATTTGGGGTGAGGCAGGGGAGGATAACCCCTCTCCACCACCTCCAACAGCTAGTGCTAAAATGGGACTAATGGGAGTGGTTTCTAAGTCAGAGTGTGCGAGTACCTCAGAAGCGAGGAACCAACAGTGTCGTTGTTTCAGGTTAACCCCTATCAATGTCCCGCCTACCGTTATCGTCTGTTTTCTTCCTGTTTTATTTTGTCTTCTAATTTCCAGTCTTAATTTTTTTGGGATGGAATAAAACTTTAGAAAGCAGAGGTATACTCGCCCCTGTGAGACCAGGTAACAAGGGAAAGGGAAGATTCTGTAAGCCTGTACCAGGAGACAAAGATGCAATGGGGAAGATTTGTTGGCTCCGTCACTCGAAACTCCAGGGAGAGAAGGATAGAAGGCGAAGGTAGTTGAGCAGATGACAAAAAGGACCATCAGTAAGAAAACTATTCGCTGGCTGTTCAGTAAGAAGACGGAACTAATTTGGGCTTGTCCCCAATACTAGGTGATTAGAATCATTACCAAAAGTTATATCTTTACCCTAATTCATATCTTTACCGAAATTTATATCTTTACCATAATTCATATCTTTACCGAAATTTATATCTTTACCCTAATTCATATCTTTACCCAAATTATATCTTTACCCTAATGCATATCTTTACCGAAATTTATATCTTTACCCTAATTCATATCTTTACCGAAATTTATATCTTTACCTAAATTTATATCTTTACCGAAATTTATATCTTTACCCTAATTTATATCTTTACCCAAATTATATCTTTACCCTAATTCATATCTTTACCGAAATTTATATCTTTACCCTAATTCATATCTGTACCGAAATTATATCTTTACCCTAATTCATATCTTTACCGAAATTTATATCTTTAGCTAAATTTACTAAGTTTTTGTTTCTTTCATTCAAATGTACTCAGCGGACCACGATATCAGGAGCTGTAATGTTTCCTATAGTTTTGCAAATTATTTTGTCCATAATTTTTTGTTTTAATTTATTTAAAAAAAAATTTAATCTAAACTTATGTGTTTTTGTTTTCGCAAAGTATTCTAACCACATTAAATGTTTACTGGTTACCACTGTGATCAGTGTAACAGTCGCCCTAACTGTCGACACCCACCAGAAACATTTCCTCAAGGATTAGAACGTGCTTCACACAGAATATGTCGGACTTGGTTCCTCCACTTTGTGTTGACCCGGTCGATGCTGGATTCTTTTGATTCTACTCTTGTTTATTCAGTTAATCCGTGGCTGCCTTTCCTCACTTAAGTGTCTGAGAGATTTCACAGGGGATTTTCTAGATTGTTTCATTTGTATGTTGACTGTCTGACTATCATTTTTTTTTTTCTATCAAACTTGTAAAATATAGGACACCGAAAATTGCCGACAAGAAGTCATTAGGAAACACTGATACGGAGATAACAAAAACTACTGAGACACCAAGAATTGCAACCATATAGAAATCAGGAATGTCCACACGAAGTCATGGAGAAATGGGCGTCCAGATGCTCGTCTGTGCATCTGAAGGTCATGGGTTTGAGTCCTCCCCCCCCCCCCCCTCAAATACAGCTTCCATGTAGATTTAGCCTTGAGTGGGTGCCAGGTGAATTAATGGAAAGTAAGACGGTCGGCGGAATGTTAATCACATAACACACCGAGTGCCCACTAGTCCATCAGATAAACTACGTGTCTAATACGCCTAAAAGTGTAGACATGGTATTTTACTTCACACACACACACACACACACACACGCGCGCACACACACGCACACATACACACGCACACACACACACACACACACATATATATATATATATATATATATATATATATATATATATATATATATATAAACAAACGAGAAAAATTATAAACATAGACATGGAAGATTTATAAAAATGACATGATTTATCAGAGAGAGAGAGAGAGAGAGAGAGAGAGAGAGAGAGAGAGAGAGAGAGAGAGAGAGAGAAACAGAAACACAGAGACAGAGAGAGAGAGAGAGAGAGAGAGGGAAACAGACACACAGAGACAGAGAGAGAGAGAGATAGAGATATAAAGAAACAGACACAGAGAGAGAGAGAGAGAGAGAGAGAGATAGAGAAACAGACACACAGAGACAGAGAGAGAGAGATAGAGAAACAGACACACAGAGACAGAGAGAGAGAGAGAGAGAGAGGGATAGAGAAACAGACACAGAGACAGAGAGAGAGAGAGAGAGAGAGAGAGAAACAGACACACAGAGACAGAGAGAGAGATAGAGAGATAGAGAAACAGACACACACACACAGAGAGAGAGAGAGAGAGAAACAGACACACAGAGACAGAGAGATAGAGAGATAGAGAAACAGACACACAGAGAGAGAGAGAGAGAGAGAGAAACAGACACACAGAGACAGAGAGAGAGAGAGAGAGAGTTAGAGAAACAGACACACAGAGACAGAGAGAGAGAGAGGGATAGAGAAACAGACACACAGAGACAGAGAGAGAGAGAAACAGACACACAGAGACAGAGAGAGAGAGAGAGATAGAGAGAGAGAGATAGAGAAACAGACACACAGAGACAGAGAGAGAGAGAGAGAAACAGACACACAGAGACAGAGAGAGAGAGATAGAGAAACAGAAACACAGAGACAGAGAGAGAGAGAGAGAGAGAGAGAGAGAGAGAAACAGACACACAGAGACAGAGAGAGAGAGATAGAGAAACAGACACACAGAGACAGAGAGAGAGAGAGAGAGAGAAACAGACACACAGAGACAGACAGAGACAGACAAACAACGAGAGAGACACAAAGATACAAAGGCTCAATAAGGGAGAGATAGAGACAGGAACAGACTGACAATGTGAGAGACACACAGACAAACAATGAGAGAGACACACAGTTACAGAGGCTCAGTGATGGAGAAACTGACAATGTGAGAGAGACAGACAGACAGACAGACACAGAGAGACAATGAGACAGAGAGAAAGAGAGAGTTCCACACATCTCTACTCACAACCACTGTATGTTTATCTATCACGCGTTAAGCGTGTATTTTTGTTTGTATCGATCTGTGAAGTCAGATTTAGCGCTCTCTCATCTTCTCTCCAGGGATGGTTTGTCGCACAAGTATCCTTCCTGCCTAAGGTAACACTATCTGATATTATTTATCTATTTTAGTGATATTGGCATAATCGTCCACACCTGGTCTTTAACAGACGCATACAAAGAAGCAAGTAGACAAGCCAGACGTAGACATAAGCATACACAAGTGGACATAACGAAATGTAGAGAAATGTAAGATAAGGCACGTGATAGGAGAGATCAAAAGGTGAATCGACACGACACTGTCGAAGCACACGGAAAAGAGAATAAATCCAGTGAACTGTGACTAAAAAGCTTACTGAAATGCGGAAGCAGAAAAACATGCAGAAAACAGGACAAATCGGCCCATGCCCGTAAGGTCGATTTCTCCTTATAAGATTTTTATTTAAAGCCCTTTCATACACATAGTGTGACAAGAAAGAGATATGCACCTGGATGGTGTGACCACATAGATTGATTTCAAGACATGGGCGAAACAAGAACACAGACTTGCTCAGTGATATGGTGACCATGTGGAATGGGTAGCCAGTCATGACGGCATATAATCAGCGGCGCGGCACAGGATAATGATGATAGTAGCAAAGGCGAATATGGAGACTCGAACTGGGACCAGTGACACCAGCCTCCATCAGCTCCCTCTCCCCCATTTGTGTGTGTGTGAGTATGTGTGAGTGCGTGTGAATATATATGTGTGTGTGTTGTATGTGGGTGGGGTGGGGTGGGGTGGGGGGGGGGGGGGGGGGGAGACATTTCTGTAGAATCTATCAGGGACTAAATCTCCATCGCTCAACTTTATATACAAACTCTACAAGTATTTGTTTATAAATGTCATTTTATTTTAACAGATATTATATTTATTTGCCAATCAGCACACTATCATCATATATTCATCATCATCATGATTATTATTGTTGCATTGGTACCTCAGGTTAGGAACTGTTTTCGTCCTTTGACTCTGTTCTCCAGCGAGCAGCTTTTCATCAGTCAAAACTAACAAAAATTGTGTTACATCTAGCACTTGAGACTTTGCTTCGTTAATGTGTGAATTAAAAAAGTAAAGTTCCCTTTTCACGCCTTTCGGCGCATCGGGCATATGGGCAGAGCGCCCCATATTTTTACAGACCATCAGCACTCTGTGGGTAATGTGGTCAGCATTACGCCGGCTGTCTTTACTTTCCCAGGACAGCCCATCCTGGTACCCATTTTAGGCTGGGAAGGCAAAAACCCGGATGGTTCGTGAAGTAAGTTCACCATGTTAGCTGGGTAAGTTAGTATATTCGGTTTATTAGATGCCAATGTGTCTGTAGCTAGAGGACATTTATCAGATGTCACTGAGTCTGTAGCTAGATGACATTTATCAGATGTCACTGAGTCTGTAGCTAGAGGACATTTATCAGATGTCACTGAGTCTGTAGCTAGAGGACATTTATCAGATGTCACTGAGTCTGTAGCTAGAGGACATTTATCAGATGTCACTGAGTCTGTAGCTAGAGGACATTTATCAGATGTCACTGAGTCTGTAGCTAGAGGACATTTATCAGATGTCAATGTGTCTGTAGCTAGAGGACATTTATCAGATGTCACTGAGTCTGTAGCTAGAGGACATTTATCAGATGTCACTGAGTCTGTAGCTAGAGGACATTTATCAGATGTCAATGAGTCTGTAGCTAGAGGACATTTATCAGATGTCACTGAGTCTGTAGCTAGAGGACAATTATCAGATGTCACTGAGTCTGTAGCTAGAGGACATTTATCAGATGTCACTGAGTCTGTAGCTAGAGGACAATTATCAGATGTCACTGAGTCTGTAGCTAGAGGACATTTATCAGATGTCACTGAGTCTGTAGCTAGAGGACATTTATCAGATGTCAACGTGTCTGTAGCTAGAGGACATTTATCAGATGTCACTGAGTCTGTAGCTAGAGGACAATTATCAGATGTCACTGAGTCTGTAGCTAGAGGACATTTATCAGATGTCACTGAGTCTGTAGCTAGAGGACATTTATCAGATGTCAATGAGTCTGTAGCTAGAGGACATGTATCAGATGTCACTGAGTCTGTAGCTAGAGGACATTTATCAGATGTCACTGAGTCTGTAGCTAGAGGACAATTATCAGATGTCAATAAGTCTGTAGCTAGAGGACAATTTTCAGACATCAACGTGTCTGCAGCTAGATGACAATTATCAGACGTCATATATCTGTAGCTAGAGGACATTTATCAGACGTCAATGTGTCTGTAGCTAGAGGACAATTATCAGACGTCAATGTGTCTGTAGCTAGAGGACAATTATCAGACGTCAATGTGTCTGTCGCTAGAGGACAATTATCAGACGTCAATGTGTCTGTCGCTAGAGGACAATTATCAGACGTCAATGTGTCTGTCGCTAGAGGAC
Source organism: Candidula unifasciata (assembly GCA_905116865.2). Classification (NCBI taxonomy): domain Eukaryota; kingdom Metazoa; phylum Mollusca; class Gastropoda; order Stylommatophora; family Geomitridae; genus Candidula; species Candidula unifasciata. Next base: position 404,355 of record CAJHNH020003780.1, read on the forward strand.
AATTATCAGACGTCAATGTGTCTGTAGCTAGAGGACAAATAATATATGTCATGGTGTCTGTTTCTTATTCTTTTTCTGCCCTAAGGATACACGCTCCATGGCAAAAATTGGGGAAATACATGTTTTATATGACTGGCTGCACAACATTCTTATTTAAAGACCTGTCAGGGTAAGAGAAAACAGAAAGCAAACTTGTTATATTAAGTGTGCTGTTATTTATGATCTGTCTGCCCCTGAGCTTGAGTGTTGTAACCGCTGTCTCTTGGTTTAACTGTGTCCAGAAAGCTTACACGAAATCGATCTGTTCATACAGAGATGTGGGGCCGCTTGAAAATTGTGTTGGAATACTTCAAATAGCATTACGCTGTGATGAATATTCTAGACATAGTATCTAATTTCTCACAGACATCAATGGAAACTTTAGATTCTTGACTTGTACCCACAATACATAAACAATATCTTGTCTTGGGACACTAACAGAATGCCACATTTAGTTAGTTAGTCGACATTTTTCCTCATGGCACATCGAACCATTCAGTCCAAAAGCGCTGCGATCCCCTCCTTAGTAAATACCGCAGCGTCTAGTCTGTTGAAGCCAGTCCTGTCTCACTATTCAAACATTTTGCTATAACAATCTTAACCCTTTGCTGATTTTTTCACTGGACCTATTTCATGTGTTAAACTTCGTCCTAATCGACCCCTGACTCTTCTAGCATGAGCCAAGCCATCCAGTTCTTCTCAAGCATTTCAGTTTCTAAGGTAGGCCTTTGTTGTTTAAGCAATGCCTTCATGTTCAAAATATCTTTTTTGCTTCTTCTCGATCGATAAATATTACATAAGACATTTTCGCTGAAATTTAAGTTCAAAATCTTCAATTTTCTCCTCCATTAAGATGGTCTCTGCCACATGTTCATATGTTGTCACACTGTCACAGTTATAACGTTATCTTTTTGTTACTCGTCCTGTACATTGTGTGTTTGTGTTGTGTCAACGTGAGCATCTGTGTTAATGTGTTCGAATTAATGCGCCTGTATGTGTGTTTGTGTATTTGTATCAGCGTATCTGAGCCGTGCGTGTGCCTATGTCGTGTAGGTGTGTGTGTGTGTTTGTATATGTGTATTTGTATCAGCGTATCTGAGCCTATGTTTTGTGGGTGTGTGTATAAATATTTGAAAACATGCATTTGTCAACCTTGCCTTTGTTCTGTTATCGAATAATGTTGACACATGGTCATTACGTGCTTTATAAAGTACAATTTTTGTGTGAAAGATAAGTGTCGGAAAGGGCGACTGTAAGACGAGCCTGCATGACCAGTGTGTTCGCTTTGGAAAAAATGTACTTTCAGTTAATATCAGCTCCAAGTTAAAAGTAAACGAGCCACTTCTATAACTTCTCGGTTTTGATGCCTGCGAAAAACCACATAACTAGAACAGACTACGTTCTCGACCAGGCCAAAAGCACACACACGCATTAACTGCAAAAGGCAGTCATCAGAAACTGCCTATATAAAGTATGTTTGTTCTTTGAAAGGTTTTGGGACAATTATGAATAAATTTAACGATTGATACGTCCTTAATACTACCTGCCACACACACGACTCTGTTTAAATCTGCTGTAGAAATTACATTATGGAGAAGGGAGATGAGATATGTGTATAGATGAGAGAAGAATAATGTGAGGAGATGTGAAGAAGTGAGACGAGATAGATAAAGGGTGATGTGAGAGAGATTTGAGGAGATTTGTACGTATGTAATGTCAGAGATGTAGAAGATGAGAAGATGTATGCAAATAAGAGGAGACAGCAGATACGTGGAGATTTGAAGTGGTAGCTGTTAGATATGAGGAGAGAGAGAGAGAGAGAGAGAGAGGTGTGGAGAGAGATGAGGAGAGGGATGCGGAGAGAGAGATGTGGAGAGAGAGATGTGGAGAGAGATGTGGAGAGAGATGTGGAGAGAGATGTGGAGAGAGAGAGATGTGGAGAGAGATGTGGAGAAAGAGATGTGGAGAGAGAGAGAGAGATGAGGAGAGAGATGTGGAGAAAGATGTGGAGAGAGATGTGGGGAGGGATGTGGAGAGAGAGATGTGGAGAGAGAGATTTGGAGAGAGATGTGGAGATAGAGATGTGGAGAGAGAGATATGGAGAGCGATGTAAAGAGAGACAGCTGTGCGGAAAGAGAGAGAGTTGAGAGAGATGTGGAGAGAGATGTGCGGAGAGAGATGTGGAGAGATCTGGAGAGAGATGTGGAGAGAGAGATGTGTGAAGAGAAAGATATGAAGAAAGAGAATAAGGGGAGAAATGTTAGGAAAGACAAGTGATGTTGAGTATGAAGCTTGTTAGTGCACATTTCTGAATGACTAGTTTGTGAACTAAACGAGACTTGAGATGTAAGCATTCTCCACAAATAGACAAGCCGAAATGTGAACAAATCGATTCTGGGTGTGGACCATATCGGCTGCTGCAGTTGAAGCGGATATTTATAACAACTCCCCCCCCCCCCCCTCCTCCCGAGTGTATTCCTAAACACATAACGGCAACAACTTATCTTGTCTGCTCTTGTAAAGGTTGAGTACATTTTTGTAAACACCGGATGAGATCTCAAGACGCCAACAGAAATGTGGAACGAAGGCACTTTAATTTTAAAGGGTCTTCTTCTTCTTTGATCCTTCTACAAGAAAACTTATATCAGGAGGCGGGTAGCCTTTATGAAAAAAAGGGTGATACCTTAGGCATACAGGCCTAATCTGGGCAGGCAGGCTTGTCTTAATCCCCCCCCCCCCCCTTTCCATCTTTCATACTGAACCTTTTTAATATTTAAAGAATATTATGTTTATATCAAAATATACATAATATGAGCATTTTAAAAAATACACAGAAGCACAGATATAATAAAACAATTATTCGAATTTACATATATACTACAAACATGCACATACGCACGCAAACATGCACGCACGCACGCAAGCACGAACGCACGCAGGCACACACGCGTAAGAACAAAGACGGCCCTAGAGACGAACAGACGTACAGAGAGACTACCACACCATACCACACCCCACCCACATCCATCCACCCACATCCATCTACCCACATCCAGTCCTCACACCCCCCCACACCCACCCACCCCCCACCCACCCCCTACCCATTGTGTATATGTGTGTGTCTGTGTGTGTCTGTGTGTCTGGGTGTGTCTGTGTGTCTGGGTGTGTCGGGGTGTCTGGGTGTGTCGGGGTGTCTGGGTGTGTCGGGGTGTGTCTGGGTGTGTCTGTGTGTCTGTGTGTATCTGGGTGTGTGTCTGGGTGTGTCGGGGTGTCTGTGTGTGTAGGGGTGTCTGGGTGTGTCTGGGTGTATCTGTGTGTCTGTGAGTCTGTGTGTCTGTGAGTCTGTGTGTCTGTGTATCTGTTTGTCTGTCAGTCTGTGTGTATTTTTTTTTATGTATGTATGCGTTTGTGTGTATATACATACACATTCATACTTAGGAATGTGTGTATGTATATGCATTTCTGTGTGTATGTGTTTGTATGTATATATATATATATATATATATATATATATATATATATATATATATATATATATATATATCGCACACTTTGATACACCTGTATACCTATATACACACACGCGTACACACCTACGAAAATGCAGTATACATTACACACACATCCTCCTATTTATATATATATTATATCAGTCTCATGATACTCACATTCTCGTACATGCACACGCACTGTTATGTGAACTTTCATAAACTCACAGACATAAGCACACATACACACACAGACACACATTTAGACATAAACATGATGATGAGTAATAATTAAATACAAATTATCATTTGTTAGTGCCTGATTTGATATAATGAGCAGGCAGAGAGACCGGGTAGTACTGCCCCACGTGGTGTTGAATTGATTCATAGCAAGCTAGATATGTATGGGACCTTTGTGAGCAAGTGGACAGTGCATAGGCACAGATTACAGTCTGAGGAAAAATGGCGCTGCGGGTAGTTACCAGGGCATCTGGCCGAGCTTACCTCTCAAGGGAGGGACGAGACAGATAAAGTATCAGACAGCTTCTAAAACAAGTCCTGAGACAAGTGACTTCATGTTTCAAGGCATTCACAAGCCATGTATGTGACAACGTTATGAAACGGAAATATCAAATCAGAAATGGCAGTACGAACAACTCAGTGAAGCATATATAGAAGTGGAAGAAGTCAAATGCAAGAGACGATAAATCGAAACAAATGTATTCTGTTCCGTTTTATGTGAAGACGTGGAAAGTAAAAAAAAAAGGAAAGATCCCTTTTCACGCCATTAAGCTTATCATGTATGTTGGAAGAGCGCCTATATTTTTACAGACCATCGGCACTAGGTGGGTAATGTGGTGAACATTACGCCGCCGTCTTTACTTCCCTAGGACAGCCATCCTAATGCCCATTTTATGCTGGGTCGACCTGCGACGCCCCATACAATGACAATTCACGCAGCAGCAATGGATTTCGATCGCGTTACGTTGAAAGTAAGAGTCGGACTCCCAACGCCTGAGCCAGGGACGACGCTTCAAGACGTGGTGCTTTCCCATTATCTCATCCCAGGATGACGTCATATGACAGTCCAATATTTTCGAGGGTGTAAGAGCGGGTTTCTCTGCTTTCTGATGCTTTTAACTAACCAAAAACATCTAGACCTGTATCTGAACCAAACCTACCATTGCCCCACGAGAGAGAGAGTGCAGCCTAGGTTTCACGACTGCATGCAGCATAAGTCCCCCGACTGCATGCAGCCAATTTACCACATCTAAAATTTTCGACTGTCTGCTTGGTGGAAAAGGTGGGGGGGGGGGGGGGGGGATATTGAGAAAAAACCAAAGACGTTTCAAAATATGATGCTTATTACAAAACCTCACAGTGACAGACCGCGAAGAACGACTCGTGTCAAGTCGGCGAAGCTGCAAGTCGCAAACTGAGTCACGAGTCGCTGGAAAGAAACCCCACCTCGAGTCGCAAGTCGTTAATTACGCCACGTAAGTCAGTCTTGAGTTCCAACCCCTGCTAGTTAGTAATTTAACAGCAGTCTCAGTCATTAGCTAAAACATTTACAACTTAACCCAGCCAGCAGATAGTGATGCTACAGTCTTTGAACTGGTGACAGCAGCTGATGTCAGAACATGATTGCGATGTAGCTTTTCATGCGTGTAGATGCTTGCATTAACGATGGACTACAATTCTAGCGGTTGACTGTTTGTGTTGGCACATCTTTCGGCTGCCGTATGTTTAAAATTTAATTTAAAAGAACTGCGATGGTTATTCTGAATGAGTTTTCGACGGTTATCGTAAAGTTGAAATAGCGATTAACAAAACTGTAGAATGTTGAATAAAGAATCAAAATCACAGCACTCAAAAAACCCCTATAGGCGATCAGTCCCTATCTTCAGCACTAAAAGAAAAGCTCCAATTCTGATATCATCAGTAACCGTCTGATTGTATATCCGTCTCGCCTTTCCCTGAGTGTTGAGCGCCGGCCAGATCCTCTTGTAACTCCTCGCTGCGCTATTCTATGCAGACCGTCATAATCTGTCTGTGCCCTCGGCACTGTTTAATTGCTTCCAAAGAGCCCTCCCAACATCCAGCTTGACATACATCGCGAGTAACTGATTACCTGTCTAGAATACTATACCTACACGCTACACAAGATACAACGCAAAGATCATATGCAATTTTACAACATAATTGGTTGTAAACTGGTTATCTCGTTTACAGACACTGTCAGCTTGTGACTAAATTTGGAATGATCCCATCATCATCAAGTGTCTTTTTGGCTTCATATATCGTCTGCAATGAGTTCTCAAGACAACCACCAGCAAATGTCTTCTAACAAGAAAATCTGCCCACTGATGCCAAAAACAGGAGAGAGTCTGTTTTAGACATTGTCACTGCAAATGGCAGACACGCTTTTAGACGAGCGGTTTACAACTTTTCTTCAGGGGGCGTCCTTACTAAATATGGGACAAGACACCCCTCCCCTCACCCCCCTACTCATCACCACCCCCCACTCATCACATCACCACCCCCCCCCCACTCATCACATCACCACCCCCACTCATTACATCACCACCACCCTCCACTCATTACATCACCACCCCCCACTCATCACATCACCCCACCCACTCATCACATCATCACCCCCAACTCATCACATCACCACCCCCCACTCATCACATCACCACCACCCCCACTCATCACATCACCACCACCCCCACTCATCACATCACCACCCCCCACTCATCACAACACCACCCCCCACTCATCACATCACCCCCACCCCCACTCATCACATCACCACCCCCTCCCCTCACTCATCACATCACCACCCCCCTCCTCCCACTCATCACATCACCCCCCACTCATCACACCAACCCCTCCCCCCACTCATCACATCACATCACCCCCCCCCCACGTGTCTACAAACCTGTGATTAAACAGAGTAACCCACCACGTGATCACTGACGCTGCTTTGCTTTGATGATGATGTTCGTTAGTTTTGGTCTGGTGTTGGAAGCCCAAGGGAAATTACTCTCCATAAGAAGCTGCCAGAACTTTCTTTTTACTTAAATTTTAATTTTTACATTTAACTAGGAAAAAAGTAATATAAGAGATTATTACAAGTAAAAATAGAATCATATTCAAAACGTTCTTTACAACCCTCCCCCCTCCCCACGCCCCCCCCCCCCATTCCCGATACTGTAAACTTCCTTGCGTGCATCTAGTTGAGCGCTCTCCTGATGTTGAAAATCCCTGTTTTAGAGGAACTGAGGCCAGGAAACGAGCAATGTGAAAGTAACAACACGTCTTCGAAAGCTTCAGAGGAATTACAAGGTGAATCGTTTTGCCAAGACACAGCCGACTACCAAACAGGAAAATGAGCACACAAATAAGGCAGGGAAGAATCAATCTTCAATTCCACAGGCGCAAATGTTGAAGCCAGATATCTGGAACTGATTACACCAGCAACAGAAAGAGCAGAAGAAGAAGAAACCAGACAAAAACAGTCAAGTTTCAGATGTAACCCATTAATAGTGCACCTGCAATTAAAACTTGCACAGAAGTCAAGTTCAGCATGAACAGAAATCAGACACTGTGATAGACAGTACAAGTGAAGAGAAAAACGCGAGAGGGAGGGAGAGCGATTGTGGTAACATGCAGAGACTATGATATAAAATAAAGAAAACAATGAAGCAAACACACACAAAAGCAGACGGACAGTAGAGAAATTAGGGAACAAGCAAAAGTTAGTAGCGTATCTTTACAGAACGTTGCATGGAACCAACCCCCAACAATTTTCGTTTCGATTTTGTTGTCGGTTTTAGAACAACAACAAAAATATTTACGATGAGGAATTTGCTATTACTGTCTAAATTGTTGGCGCTCCATACGGCTGTAGTAAATACACAAATCGCCTGCAGATGGATTCGAACCAACAGAAACAAGTTCGCAAGTCTGAAGCTACAGACGCCCCTAAGGGAGAAGGTGAAAAAAGACAATGCATATTCCGAGAAATGTTTACATAAAATATGAAACAAATAGCGAAGGTAATTATGAACTTTCAAAGTGGATAACAGAAATACGAATGAGATGAAATGATTATTTAAGTTTTAGGAAACTGCTAAAAGCACTGATTGTTCCTTTTAACTCACCACGACAGCACTAAGATCGTTTAAGTTCAGAGCACGAAAGGAAGGAAAGGAAATGGTGGATAGAAATAAAAACGGCTATCCTCCGAAAAACGGACACAAAAGATGGCGGCAAGTGGAGGCTAAAAACAGGGCCCCAGTCACGTGTCAATTGCGCACTTTCGGCGACTTAATTTGCGGTTTTCCGGCGACTACCCCCACCGCCAATAGTGACTGAATGCTCACGCTCACGCGGCGTGGATTGGGGCTAAACTAGATGGCTAGGACTAACGAGCACAGCTGAAGAAGATGCGGAAGCTGCTGCTCGTGAGTCCTAGCCATCTAGTTTAGCCCTAAACCAGGCTCTGTTAGGATGTTTTTGCGGCCGCCGTCTTTTGTCCCCTTTATTCGGAGGATAGCCATAAATACTAACACAAATGACATACGAACATGAGTAAGTGCTCCCTAGAGAAGATTAAACAGAGCTCTGCGTAGAATAAAACAAAAAGATTAAGGGAAACAATAAATACTGGATTGTGACATATTGTCATTATAATGTTGAATTACCACTCAACATCATCACAGCACTCAGGATATTCCCATAAGCGCTCCGTCCCCAACTTCAACAGCCAACGCAGTTCCAGTTCTGATTGTCTCAGTAAAAGTCTGATAGTAAATCCGTCTCGTCTGTTGAGTGTTGAGGATCGGCCAGATCCGCTGGTCACACCTGGCAGCAGCGTTATCCCCAGACCACGATGATCTAGTTGTGCCTCCGCACTGTTGACTCGTTCCAAGAGGACCCTTACACCACGTGGCTCGACATGTAGACCACGATGATCTATTTGTGCCTCCGCACCGTTCACTCGCTCCAAAAGGACCCTTACACCACGTGGCTCAACATGCAGACCACAATGATCTATTTGTCCCTCTGCACCGTTCACTCGCTCCAAAAAGACCCTTATACCACGTGGCTCAACATGCATAAATTCACCACCAAGTGGCACAGAAAGAAAACGTCAGTGAAATGGACTGAGTTTAAATGTTACAGCAAGTTATAAAGTGAATGACTGAAACAAAAACTAGAAAAACATTGTTTATTGACGCTACAAAAAATATTATATTTACTGTGTGTGTGTGTGTGTGTGTCTGTGTGTGTGTGTGTTTGTGTGTGTAGGGGGGGGTGGGGTGGGTGTGTGGGTGTGTGTGTGTGTGTGTGTGTGTGTGTGTGTGTGTGTGTGTGTGTGTGTGTGTGTGTATTAAACTGGCTTTGTAGCGACATATGTGATGTTGAAAACCAACAGAAAAACACAAAAACGAAAAAACATTAGAAGAACCGAAGATAACTGAAAAATAAAAGTTCAAAAATGCCTGCCGGAATGTTGCACATTGCTTGACTAAAACAAACAAACATTGGACAGAACAGATGAAGGGATGGAGAAAAATAGCACAGAACAGATGCAGGGACGGAGAAAAATAGCACAGAACAGATGCAGGGATGAAAAAAAAACTAGCAGAAATCAGACTGGATCACATACAGCAGTGAAATGATTCCTCTGTTCGGAGAGTGTCAAAGGGTCAGCAATACATTGTATTCTTTTATGCAATAAGAGGTAAGTGTACTGTAATGTAAAACTGTGTTTTTGTGGATCGAGAAGTCACACAGAAGTCACACAGAAGTCACAGTGTTGAAGCATCGAGAAGATGACATCTGAGTTACTGGAACACTCTACAGCCCACTTGGCTCCTTTAGACTTGTTCTTGTCTAGACTGCTCAAGGATGGTATGCGAGGTCGCCGATTTAACTCAGACTTAGATGTGCAAAATACGTTGTAAAAGTGGCTTCACCACCAACCGAAAACATTCTATTTTTGAGGAATATCTTAGCTTGTTGACCGTTGGACAAAATGCGTTCATAAGGAGTGGGATTACGCAGAAACCCTAACATCATGTAAATAAATTGTAGAATAAAAAGTGCTGCTAATTTTTTTTCCCCACTCTTCCTCTTTTTAGACAGCCATAAATTGTGAATACAGAGCATACCGAGGACAGAGGAAAAGGCGCACAGATACAACAAAACCGTCGATCAAAGTATTCATCAACAAACAAGGCAACAGGAATCCTAAACGACAAAAACTTCGTATGCTTTACTACAGTTATCATTAGCTTTGACATCATATAATATAAGGCATTGAGTTATGAGTTAGATTATCTTCACAGCACTCCAAACACATCCATAGGCGCTTAGATTCCCCTCTCAACATATTTATCAGCGTCGTGCGGTTATAATGCTAGTCCTATGTTGGTTAACAAGACTTTATGTCCGTCTTGTGTGCTTCTCATGCTTGGCTGTGCCCATCTTTACTCCCAATTCTTAGCAGTGATGTAAACACGTTGCTTCCAAAATCCGCAGAACCTCCTATCTCTCTAAGGGCAATGACAATGCCTCCGTGATCCATGGGTCAGCCTTCTTCAACTAATGCAGCACCTGCCAGTTTATCAGCTCTCTCATTACCAACAACGCTTTCATACACTGGGACGAATATGAAACTAACTACACACACAAGAGAGTTTTGCAATGACTCAAGCCACAGTCTGCGTAACCAACCTGCATCAAATCACAAGGCATTGTTGACATCCCCTTGTTGTATGCACGTGGATTGAAAAAAAACTGGCACTAGTACATATGCAGGATGTCAGAGGCCAGTTCGGCTACGGGATGAACGGAGTTGATGATAGTGAATCATCACGTATGAACGAGCTGACCCTCAGTAAAACTCAGTGTGAGACCGGGCAGCTTGACCACGGAATAAACTGGGTCGAGTTAACTGGCTAAAGCCAGGTCCCACGGTTAACACGTATTACCGCGTGTCGAGAGATAAACGCGGGAGGGGAACAAAAAGCTCGGACAGAGGTCGCTGGAGGGGAGTTGTGTAGTAGGGACTTGGACTGGACGAGACGTAGCGCTTCGACTAGGCAAAAGTATGTTAGTTTAGTGACGGTTAGATTGAATAGTGTTTGTGGTTAGTATTTTTGAGATAGGCTGTGTTTCCATTTAATGTTTCGACCAAGTAGCGTAGAGTTAATGTTCCTTGTATGGTAGACGTTCCACGCAGCATTTGTTAAGCAGCTAGTGAATGTGCGACACCCATTGGTAATGGCGGTAACACTGCCCAGTCACACTTAGGCCATACACCTTACGTGTGTCACTGAGTCCCGCGTGGCAATAGACGGCGGCTTAGTCAGCACTGATAAACTGTTAGTTTGGAATCGTGTCCTTGGGAATCCATGGGAACGGTTCGGGTTGACCAGTGAATGTAAAAGCTGCTCAACGCCAGCGTTTCGGATAAGGACTGCCAACTTGGTTAAGGTGTTGCTAGTTGTATTGTTCGTTGTACATTAAAGATTATGTTTGTACTCAGCAAGTGCGGGTCTTAAGTGTGTCGTAGGGTAGTGAAGTTTGTTAGCTGGCCTAACTACCGAACAGTTAGCGATGGACTTTCTACCGAACAGTAAGTGATGGACTTTCTACCGAACAGTTAGTGATGGAATTTCTACCCAAACGACAGTGAAGGACTTTCTACCGAAACGACAGTTATGGACTTTCTACCGAAACGACAGTGATGGACTGTCTACCAAAACGACAGTGATGGACTTTCTACCGAACAGTTAGTGATGGACTTTCTACCGAACAGTTAGTGATGGACTTTCTACCGAAGAGTTAGTGATGGACTTTCTACCAAACAGTTAGTGATGGACTTTCTACCAAATAGTTAGTGATGGACTTTCTACCAAATAGTTAGTGATGGACTTTCTACCCAACAGTTAGTGATGGACTTTCTACCTAAAAGTTAGTGATGGACTTTCTACCGAACAGTTAGTGATGGACTTTCTACCGAACAGGGTGTCATAGACGTTTTTCAGAACAAAGACTTTTCTATAAAGGCGAATGATGGATGTTCTCTCTTACAGCGCTTGTGGATGAGGTCTGTGTGAAAGAGTGGTGGAGTTATGTAAAGAACCTGAGTTCTTTCATAAGCTGCATCAATCGGCTGATAAAAGTAATTTTTTTCATAATGTCATGGGAATCGTGATAAGAGCCTGTCGCGTAACAACCTCAGCACCCCTACTTCAATGAGGCTTTCCGTATCTTGAACAACCTGTGACACACCTTATTTACGTAGTGGACTGTCCGTTATAAAGAAAATAGTGCATATTTAGGTCAACGTCCAGATGCATGAGAAATTATTGGGTTCACTTTTAGTCCGCGGCACCGGGACACAAAACTGTCGTTACTAGTGCTAAATGTAGTGACGTGACTCTCTCTTCTAGACTTTGGGAACGCCACAACATTCTCTCTGTGAACGTCCATTGTCATCGTAAAAAAAGATCTATTCTGTTTAATGATCTTATTGGTCATCATGGGAAACTGAAATTTCCAACTCGTCTGTTAACTTGTTTCTGGAGGAAGATCCTGAGTCGTGTCCAATCATACGTCCACCTGGGTATACATCGACAAATCCAATAGTACTTCTAGTGAATTCAGTACTCTCACTAGTACATCCAATATATCCATTTCGTGCAACTTCCCACCCAGGTGATGCCGTTTATATAGTTATGTATACTATCATGTGGGAGTCGACGAATACGGGTCTGTCACCCAAATCTCATGCGATATCTGGCTGAACACGTTTGCTGAACCTGACGTATCTTACGCCTCGTCATATCGATAGAGATTTTCGAGGTAGCGTCAGGCATATATACGTCATTCAGGGATTCACAGAGATAACAGTTCCGTCATTCGTGGATCGATATACTCAGGGACTCCTAACTACTTCTCTAGGATTCACGAAAGGACGTCGTGACTCTTCTCCGTTCTGTCAAGAACATATGAGGGTAACTGTGCATGAAGACTCTGTGGAAGAATCAACCCGCCTCAGTTAAGTACATCGCACCACGTCAGTTTCTGCTAATCCGGTGGCAAGTCATTAAAAGCTTTCTACGGCCGGGAGGACAACGGGAATGCTCGAGGCTACCTTTAGGAGAGCTATGTTGCTTTGAGTCTGTTCTGAAGAATATCCATGTCTTGTCTTAACGTTTCTACTTGTCTATGATTCACTAATTATATTCTTGTTCTAGTTTTAACTACCTGTTTGTTAAACTTGTGGATTGTTTCAGTAGTTGAGTTAGCTGTTGAGTATATAATAGTCATGTCTGTCCTGATCATAGAAGTATTACCATTCGACTAACAAACATTCTTGGCAGTCTGGGAGTTTTGAAAGTGGTGAGGAGGTCAGATCAAGCTACAGTCGGGAATCTTTTTTAAGTATCCAGAAGTTTAATTTGAATCCCTCATCCCTGAGATAGCTGAAGGTCGTCGAACAAAAGGGAATCAAATCTAGACGAACCGAGCCAACCTTCAGATCATAGACTATCTCAGAGTGCCTATGATTTTTACACAAAAATCTCATAAACAAGACATTGCCACCGAATTTCTGATTTGTTCTACACAAACTGCATGCAAACAGGCGAATGCTGAAATTTAAGAAGCAAAATGGGATACAAAATGCAACTGACGTATAAATCCGTTTAACATTGAATTCAATGTCAATCTTGAAGAGAATATGCATGTCATCTCAGTAGTTTATTTTTCCTTGTACCAAACAGGTTATAATCTTATAAACACACTTGTCTGTCCATGTTACAGTTTGATGACTCAAGGGTTTGCGATGTAATTGTTACATTGAACATGATTGTAACTTTCAGAAAATGCTTACATATCTCCTAGACAGGATGACTGACTGACGTTAAACACCCCCAGGTCCACACAAAGAGCGACAAACACCTTGTGACACAAAGTGCAACCACTCGGATGAGAATCAGCCGGGCGCAAGTCCCCATTCAACCCGTAGGGTATATCTAGAGCCCCATGACAATAGCCGTGTGGGTGCTTTAAAATAAGACAAAAATTGCCTCCCACATTGGGAAGGGGATTATTATCCTAGACAATATTTTGGTGCAGTGAACAACATACCAGAAAAGATCATAGCAGAGGGACAGGCGGGTTTCCATGCTGGAAGAAGCACTGTTACACAGATATTTGATCTACGCATATTATCATTAACTGAGCAATACCACCAGCAGCAAAAACAACTATACCATGTGTTCATTGATTTCAAAACGGCCTTTGATAGAGTATGGCAAGCAGCAATCTGGGAAACTATAAAAAAAAACGTGCAATCTGGGTAAAACCTCCCTACGTAGTATAGAACAGATCCATGCCAATACCATCAGTGCTATATCAATGAATCCATCCATCCATCCATCCACGCAAACATGCACCCATCCATCCATGCACCCATCCATCCATCCATCCATCCATCCATGGATCCATTTATCCATCCATCCATCCATCCATCCATTTATCCATCCATCTATCCATCCATGGATCCATTCATACATCCACCCATACACACAACAGCCAGCACATAACCTGGCATCTAGAGAAACAGAGAACAGCAATAACAGCAAACACTTCCGACGTTTCAGACAATATACCTTCACAACGGAAGCAACATCATGTGCGCCTTTTCTCTTGTTTACTTGAACTTTAAACTAGCCTGGGTTGTACTCACAAACATGGGACGCTAGCCAAAACATGCAGCATGATGAAAGTCTATGTTCATGCATGCTAATTGATACTGATCTCTCAGAAGTTGCCAAGGGCGTATAAGAGAGAGAGAGAGAGAGAGAGAGAGAGAGAGAGAGATAGAGAAAGAGAGAGAGAGAGAAAGAGAGAGAGAAAGAGAGAGAAAGAGAGAAAGAGAGAGGAGAAAATTATTTACATAAGGAGATCAACAGGGAAAAAATGAGTTTAAAAAAAAGAGAGACGAACAGGAGCTGGAAAAAATTGGAAACGAAGCTGTATATATATTAGGCCTGTAGGGCTAGTTCTGTCAGATCCACATACAATTAAGGTGAGAAAGAGTATGTGAGAGAGAAAGAAAGAGAGAGAGAGAGAGAGAGAGAGAGAGAGAGAGAGAGAGAGAGAGAGAGGAATAGAGACGTAAAGAAATATCTGCAAGTTGTGCGTCCTCTGTAAGTGCGATAATTTGACTCCTAGTGTAAAAAAAAACAATGTTTCCTGATCCGACACCAACATATTATCCCTAAGATGCATCACTGTTGTCTCTCCTAGACACCAAGCTCACAGGATTTGCAAGCCCTCTACTGAAACTTCACAACTATCAACAGGCGCATTATTCTTCTTCTTGTTAGCGATCGGTAAATGTAAACTTTCTGGTTGTTCATCTATTCTGGAATTTGGTCCGGTTCCAGAACTTGATATTTGCGTGCACATCAGTTCTACAGATACAGTGGAACCTCGCTTAACGAGTATAAATCGTTCCAGAATTATACTCTTTAAGCGAAACACTCGTTATGCGAAATAAATGTTCTCATATAAACTAATGTAAAATACGATAATGCCTTCCATGTCGAAAAAATACTCACAAAATGCTATGTTTCACGTTTATTTAAAGAAAATTATATACATATTGTTAAGGAGAGTGAGTCATCTTCATCTTTTCTTCAAACGCGGGACGAACCCACATGGAATGGGAATTAGATTTGCTGAAAAAAAATTCGAAATAATTATGATTCATAGCTAATTTTTTTTTTTTTTTACTAGAAAGATGTCCAGAGACATTTGTTTTTGCCGACGCTTCAAAATTTGATGAAAATTCGACACAGCATTATCATTAAATAAATTTGCAACGCGCATAGCCACTTCCTTATGAGGGTGATGCTTCTCAATGTAAGATGCAACAGTTTGCCATGCTTTCAGCATTTCTTTTATTTCGCCAGAAGATTGTTGCTTTTCTGTTACCTCTTCCTCCTCCTCTGACAAACTTTCATCCAACACTACTTGCTGTGAAACACAATGCAACTCCATAAGCTCTTGGGTGGTCAGCTCGTGGCTGTGCTCTTCCAAAAGCTCTTTGATATCACTGTTATCCACCTACAATCCCATGATAGTGGCCAAAGACACAATCTCGTTGACTACAGGTTCAACAGGTACTGTCTCGAACCCCTCAAAGTCACAGATCGACAACGCTCTCCGGCCAAACAGAAGTTCTTCCAAGCAGAAGTTAGGGTTCTCTTGGTAACCCCTTGCCCCGCCTTGTCGATCATCTTGAGGCAGGCAACGATGTGGAACTGATTTTTCCAGAACTCTTTGAGAGTGAGGCTGGTCCCTTCATTCGCCTGAAAACAATGCTCGAAAAGTGCTTTAGTGTAGAGCATCTTAAAGTTAGAAATAACTTGCTGGTCCATGGGCTGGAGTAACGGAGTGGTGTTGGGAGGCAGAAACTGGATCTTGATGAACTTAAATTCTTCATGGGGGTCATCTTGTAAACCTAGAGGATTCATGTACATATATCACAATATAACACAAGTTTGAGAAAATGTGTGATCACAAGCGACACTACGATGCTACTAGAACGAGTGCTAAACACAGACTAATGTAACATGCGCACAATTCGGAACTTCCCCTCTCCTCGCCACTCGTTATGCGAAACGTCGCTCGTTAAGCGAGTCATTTTTTTAAACAATTTTTTTGGCTCGTTATGCAAATTATTCGTTATGAGAGGTGCTCGTTAAGCGAGGTTCTACTGTAATGCTTATTTGTATAGATACTATTAGTTTCCAGGCCTCTTAGGCACAATCACGCCGTTTCCAAGAAACGCCCATAATTAGTCAACATTAACAATATGGTTTCAGGAGTTAGTGGATCTTCCCCCGTCCCCACCCTCCTCCCTCCCCCTTTTCCTCTAAGTGGACCCCAGAACCCGCATTGGGGAGTCTTTATCTAGAATTTAAGATTTCCGTGCGAGTACGTTTTATTGAAAAAATGTCAGATGATAGAAGTAAAAACTGTATACACAAGGGAGATGAATGTCGTAGACCGAGAGGCAGACCAATAAGACGATGGAGAGATAATACCAAGACAGACTTTCAAACAGTTGGTGTCACAATTGGAAAGAGAAGACCAACCAGAGAGATGAATGGAGGCGGGTGATATCTGCAATGAACCTCAAGGTCTCGGAGTGCTGAAAAAGAAGAAGAAGAAGAAGTACGTTTTACAGATCTGGCTTATTTGCATGCAGACTGTTGTTTCGCTGCTTCTCAGGCGGATACACTGCGTCTTCACTGGAAACGGTTTTATTAAAATGTAACAAGGTCACGAGTCATGACAGCACACCGTCTAGGTGGCATCAGCTTTATGGTGCGTGTTTTCTCCACAGGTTTTGGGTATTTCGGTGTCAACAGACTTTAAACCAAAGTCTGGAGAGGGGTGGCAGAATATATACTCATAACAACCGAAGTTATCTTGCCTTTATGTTAGTTGCAAGCGAATAATATTCCAGCAGATGCAAACAGATGCATACAAAGAGAACAAGTCCACACTGTTAGAGTATAAGACTGGCCTAGGCAGATATCGGGGATGTTAGTAAGCGTCCAGCAAGTCATGCCACAGAGATGAAAACTTTGACAGCATGCGCGTACTCACGCCTCCTATCTAGGTCAGCTATCTTGCGGAGAGTGTTGGGTGTCAGGGGTTTAGCTGCCTGCTCCTGATGATGCTGAACCTGGCGATGGTGCCGGCGACGACGCCGCTGTAGTCTTTGTTGCTGCAGCTTGTGTTGAGGACTCGAAGCATCGTCCGAATTACAGCAGAACATATTATTAATAATCCTCACAGCTTGTGAGTCATCCCAAATGAACAGTTAATGCGTTTGTCCATTTATTTCCCAAAGAGATAACAAGACTTGATATGACAACAGCCTCAATGTCCCAGCTAAATACTTTGTAGAAGAGCAAAATCAGGCTAACAGTAAAGGTTAATATATACCAATTCCTGGTATTGTCTCTTTTTTTATACAGATGTTGGGGTATTGGAAGGAGAATTCGGGCTTTCGAAAATAAATGCTACAGAGGAATTTTTCGAATTAGCTATTTAGAACATCAAACTAACACACATGTAAGAGACAAAATGCACACATTGGCAGGTCAGCGGGGGCCTCTGCTAGCAGTCTTGAAAGGTCGCGACCTAGTTTGGTTCGGGCACGTGTGGAGGCATTGCAAAGAGAATACTTCAAGGAACATATGGGGGTTGGGGGGGGGGGGGGGGGGCAGTCGAAGAAGAAGGCGCAGAGAAAAACCTGCAATGACAAGAAGAAGAAAGATGCAAGCAAAGAGCGGAAGACCGGAGAGACAACAAGAAAGATGCAAGCACAACTGTTCAACAAGCGGAAGACAGGAGAGAAAGGTGGCGGTTTTTGAGGTTTTGTGTCCTTGTGCTTTCATTGATACATCTCCGTGACCCTAACGAGTTAAGGACTATGTTATATATTGCTACTACACCAACTTTCTTTACCGCAGGTTAACACCTCCATCCGTGATTCGTAGGGAATATGAGCGTACGATCATTTACACATAGTTGCTTATTAGTTAGCCAGAGAGATGCAATGCAACAGTCAGGAGATGTCAGGCCAAAAAAAAAATCTCTCAAAATTTGTGGTAGCGGGAAGCCAACCACTTTTTGTTCATTGTCTCATCCGCACTAACAGTCTTAATCCTATTACCGGAACCCAGGGACTCCAGTTAACTGGTACCTGCTCAAAAACCGTCTGCTTCATTAGCTCGAGGAAGAGAAAAAAAAGGTGGGGGGGGGGGGGGGGGGATGGAGGAGGGTAATACTGGTGAAAGTAATTAAAATCTCATTGCTTTAGCCGATATAGGACTAGAATGTTCTGCACAGTCCTCCTCTTGCTACAGACACGCTAATATCTGATAAATGTTCCCTAGCTACAGACACATTGATATTAGATAAATGTTCCCTAGCTACAGACACATTGATATTAGATAAATGTTCTCTAGCTACAGACACATTGATATTAGATAAATGTTCCCTAGCTACAGACACATTGATATTAGATAAATGTTCCCTAGCTACAGACACATTGATATCTGATAAATGTTCCCTAGCTACAGACACATTGATATTAGATAAATGTTCTCTAGCTACAGACACATTGATATTAGATAAATGTTCCCTAGCTACAGACACATTGATATCTGATAAATGTTCCCTAGCTACAGACACATTGATATTAGATAAATGTTCCCTAGCTACAGACACATTGATATAAGATAAATGTTCCCTAGCTACAGGCACATTGATATTAGATAAATGTTCTCT
This sequence comes from Candidula unifasciata, assembly GCA_905116865.2. Lineage (NCBI taxonomy): Eukaryota > Metazoa > Mollusca > Gastropoda > Stylommatophora > Geomitridae > Candidula > Candidula unifasciata. Next base: position 423,284 of record CAJHNH020003780.1, read on the forward strand.
AGCTCCAGGATATTTGATATCTGATAAATGTTCCCTAGCTACAGACACATTGATATCTATTGAATGTTCTCTAGCTACAGACACATTAGCATCTGATAAAGGTCCTCTAGCTACTGACAAACTGATATCTGATAAATGTTCTCTAGCTACAGACAAACTGATATCTGATAAAAGTTCTCTAGCTACAGACAAACTGATATCTGATAAATTTTCTCTACCTACAGACAAACTGATATCTGAAAAATTTTCTCTAGCTGAAAATAAACTTATAGCTGATAAATGTTTTTGAGCTACAGATGAAATGATATCTGATAAATGTTCTCTAGCTACAGATGAAATGATATCTGATAAATGTTCTCTAGCTACAGATAAACTGATAGCTGATAAATGTTCTCTAGCTACAGATTAACTGATAGCTGATGAATGTTCTCTAGCTACAAACAAACTGATATCTGATAAAAGTTCTCTAAGTACAGACAAACTGATATCTGATAAATGTTCTCTAGCTACAGACAAACAGATATCTGATAAATGTTCTCTAGATACAAACTGATATCTGATAAATGTTCTCTAGCTACAGAAAAACTGATATCTGATAAATGTTCTCTAGCTACAGAAAAACGGATATCTGATAAATGTTCTCTAGCTACAGAAAAACTGATATCTGATAAATGTTCTCTAGCTACAGAAAGTCTGATATCTGATAAATGTTCTCTAGCTACAGACACATTGATATCTGATAAATGTTCTCTAGCTAAAGACACGTTGATATCTGATAAATGATCTCTGGCTAAAGACACGTTGATATCTAATAAATGGTCTCTAGCTAAAGACACATTGATATCTAATAAATGGTCTCTAGCTAAAGACACGTTGATATCTAATAAATGGTCTCTAGCTAAAGACACGTTGATATCTAATAAATGGTCTCTGGCTAAAGACACGTTGATATCTAATAAATGATCTCTGGCTAAAGACACGTTGATATCTGATAAATGTTTTCTGGCTAAAGACACGTTAACCTCTGATAAATGGTCTCTAGCTAAAGACACATTAACCTCTGATAAATGGTCTCTAGCTAAAGACACATTAACCTCTGATAAATGGTCTCTAGCTAAAGACACATTAACCTCTGATAAATGGTCTCTAGCTAAAGACACATTAACCTCTGATAAATGATCTTAGCTAAAGAACACATTAACCTCTGATAAATGGTCTCTAGCTAAAGACACATTAACCTCTGATAAATGGTCTCTGGCTAAAGACACATTAACCTCTGATAAATGGTCTCTAGCTAAAGACACATTAACCTCTGATAAATGATCTCTAGCTAAAGACACATTAACCTCTGATAAATGGTCTCTAGCTAAAGACACATTAACCTCTGATAAATGATCTCTAGCTAAAGACACATTAACCTCTGATAAATGATCTCTAGCTAAAGACACATTAACCTCTGATAAATGATCTCTAGCTAAAGACACATTAACCTCTGATAAATGATCTCTGGCTAAAGACACATTAACCTCTGATAAATGGTCTCTAGCTAAAGACACATTAACCTCTGATAAATGATCTCTGGCTAAAGACACGTTGATATCTAATAAATGATCTCTAGCTAAAGACACGTTGATATCTGATAAATGATCTCTGGCTAAAGACACGTTGATATCTAATAAATGATCTCTGGCTAAAGACACGTTGATATCTGATAAATGATCTCTGGCTAAAGACACGTTGATATCTGATAAATGATCTCTGGCTAAAGACACGTTGATATCTGATAAATGATCTCTGGCTAAAGACACGTTGATATCTAATAAATGATCTCTGGCTAAAGACACATTGATATCTGATAAATGATCTCTGGCTAAAGACACGTTGATATCTAATAAATGATCTCTGGCTAAAGACACATTAACCTCTGATAAATGGTCTCTGGCTAAAGACACATTAACCTCTGATAAATGGTCTCTAGCTAAAGACACATTAACCTCTGATAAATGATCTCTGGCTAAAGACACGTTGATATCTAATAAATGATCTCTAGCTAAAGACACGTTGATATCTAATAAATGATCTCTAGCTAAAGACACGTTGATATCTAATAAATGATCTCTAGCTAAAGACACGTTGATATCTGATAAATGATCTCTGGCTAAAGACACGTTGATATCTAATAAATGATCTCTGGCTAAAGACACGTTGATATCTGATAAATGATCTCTGGCTAAAGACACGTTGATATCTGATAAAAGTTCTCTAGCTACAGACACGTTCATATCTGATAAATGTTGGGGGGCGGCAAGGGTGTTGCCATAAATTTCAGGCGAGTGCGACCCGAGAAAGAGTAGAGACCAATGATCTATATCGACAACTGAGACAGAGGTGTGAATGTGTTTCCTTCCGCTCACCTTCCTGAGACCACTGATAGTCGTGTGTAGATAAGTGTGTGTGCATGTGTTTCTTCCCCGTTGCAACTGTCGTCACCATAACGTAAATGGAAAGTAAAGTCTGTAGCAGCACTGAGACGTGTCTGTCTGTGTGTGCATGTATGTGTGTGCATGTATGTGTGTGCATGTATGTGTGTGCATGTATGTGTGTGCATGTAAGTGTGTGCATGTATGTGTGTGCATGTATGTGTGTGCATGTATGTGTGTAGCAGCACTGAAGTGTGTAGCAGCACTGAAATGTGTCTGTATGTGTGTGCATGTATGTGTGTAGCAGCACTGAAATGTGTCTGTCTGTGTGCATGTATGTGTGTAGCAGCACTGAAATGTGTCTGTATGTGTGTGCATGTATGTGTGTGGCAGCACTGAAATGTTTCTATCTGTGTGTGCCTGTATGTGAGTTTTCGTGATTGTGCTAATCTTCCTAGCACGACCACGAAGTTACCCAGTCTTAGTAGTATGTGTCTGTTTAGGTGATAGGTTTTGTTAATAAAGTGTGATCAATAAGTGTGTGTGTATGTGTGTGTATGTGGGTGTGTATGTGTTGATTGTTAATGAGAAAGTTATTATCTCAACGACTGCCAATATGTGTCTGTTCGGGTAAGAATTATTTTTTAAGTATGTGTGTTTGTTTGAGTACATATGCTGTTGTTTATGTGTGTATACATATTGGTGTTTATGTGTGTATACATATTGGTGTTTATGTGTGTATACATGCAGATGTTTATGTGTTTATACATGTTGGTGTTTATGTGTGTATACATGCAGATGTTTATGTGTTTATACATGCAGATGTTTATGTGTGTATACATGTTGGTGTTTATGTGTGTATACATGTTGGTGTTTATGTGTGTATACATGTTGGTGTTTATGTGTGTATACATGTTGGTGTTTATGTGTGTATACATACATGTTGGTGTTTATGTGTGTATACATGTTGGTGTTTATGTGTGTATACATACATGTTGGTGTTTATGTGTGTATACATGTTGGTGTTTATGTGTGAACACTTGTTAGTGTTTATGTGTGTATACATACATATTGGTGTTTATGTTTGTATTTATGTTGGTGTTTAAGTGTGCATACGTGTTAGTGTTTATGTGTGTATACATACATGTTGGTGTTTATGTTTGTATTTATGTTGGTGTTTAAGCGTGTATACATGTTGGTGTTTATGTGTGTATACATGTTGGTGTTTATGTGTGTATACATGTTGGTGTTTATGTGTGTATACATGTCGGTGTTTGTGTGTGTATACATGTTGGTGTTTATGTGTGTATACATGTTGGTGTTTATGTGTGTATACAGACATATTTGTGTTATGTGTGTATTTATGTTGGTGTTTATGTGTGTATTTATGTTGGTGTTTATGTGTGTATTTATGTTGGTGTTTATGTGTGTATACATGTTGGTGTTTATGTGTGTATACATGTTAGTGTTTATGTGTGTATACATGTTGGTGTTTATGTGTGAACACCTGTTTGTGTTTATGTGTGTATACATACATATTGGTGTTTATGTGTGTATTTATGTTGGTCTTTATGTGTGTATTTATGTTGGTGTTTATGTGTGTATTTATGTTGGTGTTTATGTGTGTATACATGTTGGTTTTTATGTGTGTATACATATTGGTGTTTATGTGTGTATTTATGTTGGTCTTTATGTGTGTATTTATGTTGGTGTTTATGTGTGTATTTATGTTGGTGTTTATGTGTGTATTTATGTTGGTGTTTATGTGTGTATTTATGTTGGTGTTTATGTGTGTATACATGTTGGTTTTTATGTGTGTATACATGTTGGTGTTTATGTGTGTATACAAGTTGGTGTTTATGTGTGTATACAAGTTGATGTTAATGTGTGTACACATGTTGGTGTTTATGTGTGTATACATGTTGATGTGTATGTGTGTATACATGTTGATGTGTATGTGTGTATACATGTTGGTGTTTATGTGTGTATACATGTTGATGTGTATGTGTGTATACATGTTGGTGTTTATGTGTGTATACATGTTGATGTGTTTGTGTGTATACATGTTGGTTTTTATGTGTGTATACATGTTGATGTGTATGTGTGTATACATGTTGGTGTTTATGTGTGTATACATATTGATGTGTATATGTATATACATGTTGGTGTTTATGTGTGTATACATCTTGATGTGTATATGTGTATACATCTTGATGTGTATATGTGTGTGTATACATGTTGATCTTTATGTGTGTTTACATGTTGGTTTTTATGTGTGTTTACATGTTGGTGTGTATGTGTGTATACATGGTGGTGTGTATATGTATATACATGTTGATGTTTATGTGTGTATACATGTTGATGTTTATGTGTGTATACATGTTGATGTTTATGTGTGTATACATGTTGGTGTTAATGTGTGTATACATGTTGTAGTTTATGTGTGTATACATGTTGGTGTTTATGTGTGTATACATGTTGTAGTTTGTGTGTGTCTGGGTTTAAATTATTTCTTATTACTAGAGAGAGAGAGAGAGAGAGAGAGAGAGAGAGAGAGAGAGAGAGTTTGTGTGTGTGTGTGCTTGTGTGTGTGTGTATCTGTGTGTATGTAGGTTTGATGCTGTGTATGTGAGATCTAGGGAGGCAAAGGGCTCATTGTCTACCTTGTACAAGTACAAATTTGTCAGCGAGAGACAGACAAATAGTCATACAATAGAGTTCAGTGACACAATGGTATACATAGTGATGCAAAGACAGACACACAAACAACCACTCACACACTGTACAAACAGAGAGTGAGAGAGAGAGAGAGAAAGAGAGAGAGAGAGAGAGTTTGTGTGTGTGTGCTTGTGTGTGTGTGTATCTGTGTGTATGTAGGTTTGATGCTGTGTATGTGAGATCTAGGGAGGCAAAGGGCTCATTGTCTACCTTGTACAAGTACAAATTTGTCAGCGAGAGACAGACAAATAGTCATACAATAGAGTTCAGTGACACAATGGTATACATAGTGATGCAAAGACAGACACACAAACAACCACTCACACACTATACAAACAGAGAGTGAGAGAGAGAGAGAGAAAGAGAGAAAGAGAGAAAGAGAGAAAGATAGAGACACTGACCACTCAGAGACAGTGGGCAGACGTGGCCTCAGGGCTATGGGTTCACCGGCGTTTTTATGTTTGTGGGTTCCAGTCCGCATCAGAACGACTTTTTTTTTCCACAGATGATCTTACCTCCCCAGTCGACCTAGCCTAAATTGGTGCTAAGCAAAGTTGTGGGAAGTAAAAGCGGTCGAAATGATGTTAAACCTACACAGTGCCGATTAGTCTAATCGGTCCAACATTATGCAGACAAGTACGCCTAAGAACGTGGCAATGTGTCCTTTACTTACCCAGTGACAATTTCCAGCAGTAAAGAAGTCAATAATAAACCGACTATAATTGGCGCAGAAACCACGGCGCTGAGAGTCATTAAGCTCCTAGCACTTCGCAGCACCCCTCCCCTCCACACCCCTCCCCTCCACACCCCTCCCCTCCACACCCCTTCCCTCCACACCCCTTCCCTCCACACCCCCTCTCTCTCCACAACCCCTCCCCTCCACACCCCTCCTCTCCACACCCCTCCCCTCCACACCCCTCCTCTCCACACCCCTTCCCTCCACACCCCTCCCCTCCACACCCCTCCTCTCCACACCCCTCCCCTCCACACCCCTCCCCTCCACACCCCTCCCCTCCACACCCCTCCCCTCTCCACATCCCTCCCCTCCACATCCCTCCCCTCCACACCCCTCCTCTCCACACCCTCTCCCCTCCACACCCCTCCCCTCCACACCCCTTCCCTCCACACCCCTCTCTCCACACCCCTCCCCTCCACACCCCTCCCTCCACACCCCTTCCCTCCACACCCCTTCCCTCCACACCCCTCCTCTCCACACCCCTCCCCTCCACACCCCTCCCCTCCATAATTAAAGACGGTTTGCAAGGGGTCGAGGTGATCCCTTCACAGTGCGTGGAAACAGGAGCGTTTTAACCCGCTGGCCACTTGCCCGGGGGTCGCCCAGTGTCGAGGTCCCCTACTTGGCCCGCTGGCCACTTGTTGGGGGTAGCCCCGTGTCGAGGGCCCCTACTGGGCCCGCTGGCCACTTGCCCGGGGGTCGCCCAATGTCGAGGGCCCCTACTTGGCCTGCTGGCCACTTGCTTGGGGGTCGCCCTGTGTCGAGGGGCCCCAACTGATATATGAATGTCAAGTAGCTTGCAGTATAAAAAGTGTGTAGTAATTTCAGACTGTGCCGTCTAATCTGTGTTTATGCTTTAACGCGGTTCGTTGATTTACCAATAAAATAAATGTGTTTAATACTATTGACAATTTACATGTGAGTGGTTGTCGTAGAGGTCTCAGCACATCGGTTTGCCCAGGTGCCCATAACGCCCATTAAAAAGGCCCTGGGTAAAAACTATCTTGAAAAAGTATCTAGTAACACATCTTAAATGATTTCAAATGGTGTAAAGCCTTCAATCACAATTTAGTACTATAATTATGCCTTATGTCCCCAGAGCGCAGACGCCTACACCAATCATTTACTGAAAGCCCACATTGTAAAAGAAACCAGAGATAATAACACACTGAATAGCTTTAAATAAAGTAATGAAATCAACCGGAAATAAGCTGTCGTTGGAAGATACACACCAGAAACATCGTGTTCATCAAACAATTAAGTCTATAACAAACAAAGTATACTAAGACCAGCTCTCAACTGCCACTGGAAGAAAATCAAGGTAGACTCACGAATATCCTGACTGAACTCTTCAGGCCGGGAATCTCTGCCACAAAGCATCCAGGAACCTTGCCATTTTTCCTGCAGGTTGAAGCACCTCCACATTGCGAGAGCTGATCGTTCGCAAACACACACAGCTAGACTTCAAAGCTGAGCAGAAACAAATTCTTGCGTCACGTATCCTGCTCTTTTCTCATCGTTCTTTTCCCTCGCGCGTCCCAGAATTAGCCCAGAAATTACACTCTTCTTTCTTCTGCAGATTTTCGCAGTAAAGAAGAAAGTAAATTGTTTTATAGAAGTCTGAGAGAAACCTGAAGAATGAATGCCAGGCTATGCAAGCGGCTGCCGTAGCACGTGTTGGCGGTATGTGTTCTATCGATCTTCGATTTTCTACCACCAGGCTGCTCTAGCAAACCAAGGCACGGCAACTGACTTCAACCTGGAGCGGAAAAGGGGCCAGTTCTCTGGTGCCATTTGTGCAAAGTGCGTCCAGCCCCTGGGGAAATCGGCAAGGTAGAGAATAGAAAGTTGTATTACTTCGGCTGATCTAGAGAAAATGTGAATTCTTTCTCTGCGTCTCTTTCTGTGGCAGATCTACAATGTTTGAAGTAGAGAAATCTGCGTAATGTACGCGTGTGTGTGTGTGAGGGGCGGAGGAGGGGGGTGGTTGTGTGTTGTAAATCTCTATAAAGCCGTGGATGTCTGGACAGTTATGTGGTTTTAAATATGTATACAATAGAGGTGGAACGATATTTGTGTGACAGTTAATCTTTATAACGTAAGAGTACTGAGAGTTTCGTGGCTATATATCTGTGTCATTAGGGGTTGAACTGATATTTTGTCTCGCAGTTAATCTCTGCAACGTGAGAATTGTGTGGTTTTAAATCACCAATGAGTGTGGGGATTAGGGGTTTATGCGTAGTTATTGTAAATCTACAATCATGTGGGACGTGTGGTTATTTGTGTGGTAGTAAATGGGCATATCTTTGATATTGGTGCAATTATACTTATGTAAACGATACAGTAACTGTTTTCAGTAGCTGAAATGCCATAACCATGTAACCAAAATTTGTTTACGGGGATACGATTTTGGATAAAAGTTTGATTTGGTCATTTGAAAACACTTAAATAGTAACAGATCAGTAGTGTTCTGACATAAAGATGTATGCATGCCGAAGACATTGTAATATACGTTTGTTTTTGTGTTTAAATTCAACTACGTACAGTGGCCAACACAAATCAGCATGATAAATCGCGTAGCTAGCTCTTTTGGAGAAGAGCCGCCCATACCATGACCCGCCAGAGCACCTCCTTCCTTTTCCATTATAAAAGTCTTTCACCACTGCGGCTCGAATAACCGTCTCTCGTTTCATTGCCATTGTATGATTTCCTCTAATCTGACGTCTCAGTGAAGCGTCTCTAGTCTAATTACCAATGTAAAAGGTCCCCCAGCACCGACTACATGGAACGTCTCTTGTCCCACTGTCACTGTAAAAGGTCCCCAAGCACCGAATCGATGGAACATCTCTAATCCCATTGCCACTGCAGAAGGTTTCCCAGCACCGACTCGATGGAACATCTCTTGTCCCACTGTCACTGCAAAAGGTCCCCCAGCATCGACTCGATGCAACATCTCTAATCACATTGCCACTGTAGAAGGTTGCCCAGCACCGACTCGATGGAACATCTCTTGTCCCACTGTCACTGCAAACGGTTCCCCCTAGAACCGACTCGATGAGACACCTTTTGTCCCATTGCCAGTTTCTCTGCATTGTTTATTTTGCTGCCGTTTCTCTCTAAAGTTCCATGCGCGAATTTGTGCTTGTTGATTGCTTCTATGTCTAACACAACGGCTCCAAATCGGTGCTCTCCGAGTCCTCAGACTGCGTACACTTCCCAGGATCTTTGCTGCCGCTTGAGGACAATAAATAAAAATTGAATGAAATTAAACATTTAATAAACAAAATATAGAATCTGCTGCCACTAGCTTCAACATTATTATTTGACAGCGAAAGTCTGCGGGTCTACGTTCCATTAACAACGGTCATAAATAAGGAAAACTGGGTTTATTGATTGCATTTTGGAAGAATGTTCACGTATGACAAAGTTCTGACAATGCAGTCTTCACAGTGTGCCTGTCAGACAGGACCACAAACACCTGAGCACATTCTACAGACCTGCCCACTCTTATCTACAACTCTGAAAAGAAACCTGGCCTCAGGAGAAAAGTGGGCAGAGCAAGCTATGGGGAACCATGAAGGGCCTGCTGCTGACATGTTAGTTCATAGAGGCAACCCACCTAATGATCTGGCCTGAGCATAGGAAACCGAACGCGAAGAAGGCGAAAAAGAAGAAGACAATCCATGGTATTTTAAAATAAACTTAGCATTGTGGTAAATTTAAGTTTTTTTTTTTTTTTTAATACAGTTTCAGTGCACGGATATTGCTAGATTGTTTAAATATAATATAAAGATTTTTAAAATACTTGTCTATCTGCCCTCTCCCTCCGCTCTTTTATACAGAGCAAGCTATGGGGAACCTTGCAGGACCTGCAGCTGACATACGAGTTTATAGAGGCAACCCACCTGATGGCCTGATCTGAGCATACGAAACCGAACGCAAAGAAGAAGATATTACATTAATAGCTTGTGAAACAAGGGCTACGCTAGGCCCAAGCGGCTGATTCCAAAGAGGACTGACTGCATAAGTTAAAACAACTAGCAAGCGCTGGCTAATATAAACACTTTTTCTTTCACATTTTTTAGTTCAGTTTACTAGGCATTAAGAGAATAGCTATCAGGTTTAATGGATGTTATTGGATTTTAGAATATCAGCATTTCTTTCTTTTCGATTACCGTGAATCATATTGATATTTCTGTACAAATTAAAAACAGAAGTTTCCATTTTCTACTCAGCAATGGTTGATAACTGTCAGTAAAAGGCCAAACTCAAAATGTTTTTCTCGAAATTGTTTACAAGTGTTGTGCCATAAACACTCAAGGACCACAACATCCAGCTTAAGAATGGAGGTGGAGGCGGTCACTGCAACTTTCCACTGTTTAGACAACACAGCAAACACACACACACATATCGTGATTGTAACTGACTCAGAAAGCACGCTGAGGAAGATCAAGACAGGCAATAATGTAGATACAGATAGAGGAACTGACAGATATAATAAAATACGAACAGAAAAGGGAAGAGGTTCTTTCGTGGCACTATGAAATTTTTGGAGTCAAAGAAATTACAATTAGTTGTAAACCAAAAATTTATAATTCTAATGTCAAACCAGTACTGTTGTATGGAGTGGAAACATGGAGAACAACTAAAACAATTACCCATAACCTAGAAACATTCATTAATTGGTGCCTGCGCAGAATAGTTATAATTAAATGGTGTGAGAGAAATACTAACATAAAGCGTTGGGCGAGAGCTAAACAAGTTCCAGTGGAACAAGAGGCGAAGAAAAGACGCTGGATTTGGATAGAATACACGCTAAGAAAACCTAAGAACAAAATAACTATAATGTCTTTGGAATGGAATCCATAGAGGCATAGAAATTAGGGGGAGGGAATCCACACATGGAGAAGGGAGCTAGAGAGTAAAGTTAAAAAGATGGGGTTGACAAGGAGGAAAAAGGCAGAAAAAGAAGAATCTCTGCCTGCAAGTTTTGTTTACTATTTGGTTTAGTCAGGGGACATCATTTGCGCATGTTTGTTTTGATGTTCAGAAATATATCGTTATCGTCAATAATTGTGATTATTAGCCATCATTACAGTTAAACAGACTTTAAGGTTTCTTGTTGCTTGACGGTAATCTTCAGATACCAAGTGATGAACCATTTGTCATCTGGTCACATTTTCCGTCCGACGGTAATCTTTAGGTACCAACTGCTGAACCATTTGCCATCTGGTTACGTTTTCCGTCTGACACAACAGCAGTGCAGGTTCCATCTTCCGTTCCATCTTCCGTTCCATTAATTTATAACAGAACAGAAAAATATCACGCGTTTGCAATAATACACAGCCACAGTGGTGTAGTGGCGAGATAGTCGCCTGCGGATCAGAAAGTCGTAGGTTTAAATCTGAACGAACCAACGAACGAACAAACGAACAAACTTAATTTTCAAAGGGTTGAGAATTGGACAAGCAGCTGTCTAACATTCTGCCCTTCAGGGTCTCCCTCCATTCTTACATCATTTCATTCATACATCAAGTAAAAAAACATTATCAATTATCAAAATATTCAGTGCAAGCCCTGGGGTGTCTTCATTCTTATCTAGAATACACCGTAGTGGTTGTAATAAATCTAAGGAAAATGCATGAAAACAGATTGTTTCAAATATTACTTTTGCTTCCAGAATGACACAGAATCACTTAAAACCCGTGGACTTAACCCGCAGTACTATTTTGTCACGCATGTTCACTACATTGTTAGATTACCAGGCTTAGAATGATATAGATATCTTCTAGAAAAGACAAGAGAAATCATACAGGTATATTGAATGTGATAGAGTATGTCAACAGTTGACAGATTTTAGTCTGCCGTAAACCACAGCCATAGCCAGTATGCAGGGAGGAAAGAAGGAGTGATCCTTTGCTGCCAACCTTCTGTACAGACACTGGAATGGTTCATTTGTCATTACCTATAGTCGTAGTTGAGGTTTCAACAATGCTGCAATTGGGATTCCCCGTACTTGCCCCGTTCCTGTGCGAATAAACATCAAATGAAATGTCCCTCCTTGTCATATTTAAAAAAAAAATGGTGCACAAACAATTAGTCCCGGCATAACCCATAAGTATGCGCAAGCAGAAAATGCATAACACAGTTGCCAGAAGCGCCAAAGCCAACAGTCGCAACCAGAAATGCAATTTGTTGTTGATGGACGTAGTCGGGTACGATAAATTGGATTTACACACATACAGTTATTACATAAAGTATTTTACCAGCCCACAAGTAAACCGACTACCGTATTGTCTAAAGACTCGTCTATACGTAAAACACTACGAAGTGTATGGGCTGGTCTTGAAAGTTAATGCACTTATGGAAGATTCTTCTGAAAGTAATCTGGTCTGGATAACCACACTCGCCATCTCCATGGGCTGTGGTTGTCATACCTCCCTACGGCACAGTGGAATAAGATGAATTTGGGAGATAGGTTGCCACCAGTATAAGCGGCTGGCCGAGTGGTTACAACGCAGGGTTCTCCTGCGGGAGACCCGGATTCAACCCCAGGTGAGGTCACGAAGTTTTGTGTCGAGGGCAACATTAAACGTCCTAACCTGCTTAGTTCGTGGCGACAACACTAGCCATGCGGGCCTAAATTTGGGAGCTCACGACCTCCCTGTCTACACCGCTCTAAAATGTGCTAAATACAGACTGTAGTAACAGTTTCCAGGAAGAAACTGGTATAAATAGTACACAGCTGGAAGGCCCGCGTCTGTACACAGCTATGATGTTGCTTGTATAACAATTATGCATGCCATACATTTCGATTAGAACAGCAATTCTAAGATAACGGTTTGTTATTGTGATTTAATTAAAGTCACCCTCGGTGTCGTAATCACTTTACGTGATGCATCATAACTGCATAAAACTGAGGTAGTAATTACGAGCGGCGACTGACCCTTTAGACACACACGCGCGCGTGTGCCGACGCACGCACACACACTCACAGACACTCACACACACCCATCTAACACCACCCCCTTTCCAAACATGCATAGGCTCTTGTTAAGTGTTTGCATATGTCATAGTATTTTTAATATATTATAGATTTCCTTTAACATATAATTCTTCTTCCGGTTCTTAATTTATAATGTACCCCAAACACGAAATCCCCGTGGGAAATCCACAGCTGACCTGACAGTCCATTATTTCAAGGGGTGCAAGTGTGCTGTTGTGTGGTGCTTTTTTTTCGAGTGTTCATCTAGTGTCTTCTAACCCAAACCCTAACCCTAACCCTAACCCTGGCTATAGAGAAATCGCGAGAAACTACAACCTGAACACCCTAGAATTTATTGGGAATGTCTCCCGTGAAGTCGTGACGTCAGTGGTAAGTTATAAATTAAGTACCCTTCTTCCTACTCTTATTATTATTATTATTATTATTATTATTATTATTATTAAATACTTACAAAACGCTTAGGCACATTGAAGGTGCACGAGAGGGCTGGGGCGTCTCCGACTACACATATTTTATGTGTGTCGGCGCCCCGGGTAAACACCTTATGCTACAAAACCTGGTAATATGGTTGAGTACGTCACGTTTATGGGTGGCGAATGTTATATTCTAGTAAAGGTTCGGTTACTGTCGTTTCGTGGAGCAGGGCAAAACTTGGTTATATAAGCTTTACATAGCTACGCTGCGACTTATCACTGATAGGGTTTGAACCCTAACCGTTGGGTTGAACAGTGGTGGTAGTCACCTTTGCTACAAAGTAGAGGACCCCGTATTCTCAAACTGCGCCTTCGGGTATTTGGTGCTAGACTGTATTTGGTCATAGACTCTATTTAGTGCCAGACTCTATTTGGTGCTAGACTCTATTTGGTCATAGACTATTTAGTGCCAGACTCTATTTAGTGCTACTCTATTTGGTCATAGACTCTATTTAGTGCCAGACTCTATTTGGTGCTAGACTCTATTTGGTGCTAGACTTATTTTGTCATAGACTCTATTTAGTGCCAGACTCTATTTGGTGCTAGACTCTATTTGGTGCTAGACTGTATTTTGTCATAGACTCTATTTAGTGCCAGACTCTATTTGGTGCTAGACTCTATTTGGTGCTAGACTGTATTTTGTCACAGACTCTATTTAGTGCCAGACTCTATTTGGTGCTAGACTCTATTTGGTCATAGACTCTATTTAGTGCCAGACTCTATTTGGTGCTAGACTCTATTTGGTGCTAGACTGTACTTGGTCATAGACTCTATTTAGTGCCAGACTCTATTTGGTGCTAGACTCTATTTGGTGCTAGACTGTATTTTGTCATAGACTCTATTTAGTGCCAGACTCTATTTGGTGCTAGACTCTATTTGGTGCTAGACTCTATTTTGTCATAGACTCTATTTAGTGCCAGACTCTATTTGGTGCTAGACTCTATTTGGTGCTAGACTGTATTTTGTCATACTCTATTTAGTGTCAGACTCTATTTGGTGCTAGACTCTATTTGGTGCTAGACTGTATTTTGTCATAGACTCTATTTAGTGCTAGACTCTATTTGGTGCTAGACTGTATTTTGTCATAGACTCTATTTAATGCCAGACTCTATTTGGTGCTAGACTCTATTTGGTGCTAGACTGTATTTTGTCATAGACTATTTTTAGTGCCATACTCTGTTTGGTGCTAGACTCTATTTGGTCATAGACTCTATTTAGTGCCAGACTCTATTTGGTGCTAGACTGTATTTTGTCATAGACTCTATTTAATGCCAGACTCTATTTGGTGCTAGACTATGATTTGTCATAGACTCTATTTAATGCCAGACTCTATTTGGTGGTAGACTCTATTTGGTCATAGACTCTATTTAGTGCCAGACTCTTTTTAAAGGCCGACTGTATCTGGTGCGAGACTGTTTGGTGGACGACTCTATTTGGTCCTAGACTATTTGGTGCTAGTCTCTTTCTAGAGTTAGATGTTATTTTGCGCTAGACTATTTCGTGCGAGACTCTATTTAGTGCTATTCTCTTTTTGGTACGAGTCTCTATTTGGTAAGATACTCACTCTATCTGCAGCGAAACATATTTGAACACAACAATCGGCATTTCTAATTAAGTCCAAAGCCGTTACCAATTACTGCACACGTTAAGTCCCACACACCTACCCGCACTGCATAGTTGTGTTAAAAATAGGGGAGTTAAATAAACATCACCATTAGGCGATATTAAAATTCACAAATCAATATTACTATTGTGGTTTGACAACGGTCCTCAAAAGTTGGCATGCAAGCACTCTCAGGTGGAAATTCGCAACTGAGGGGAAATATATGAGACATCTGTTTTAGTACTTGAAGTTTCAGCCCTCTATTTCCAAATGGTGCTTCCAAGTGGTTCTGGGTCTGTCTGTATGTGATCTTCCCGTTGTCTTCTTTCTCTGTTTCGTTTTGTACTTCAGGTGATTATTTTTGAAAGGCAGTCTATGTCTCTTTGTTGTTTGCTCTTTACTAACCAGTGTAGTTCATTAGACCTTATGGGTTCTATCACAATATCTCACCTCAAACAGACAGCCGAATATTTAGGGTGTGGCAGATAGGCTGAATTCAGACCTAGGCTGCATGCAGTCGTGGGATCTAGGCTGCACTCTTTCGTGGGACGTAGGTGGGTTGGGGTTAGGCCCAGTTCTAGATGTTTCGGGGTAGTTAAAAGCACCAGAAAGCCGGGAAACCACCTCTTACCAACCTAGAAAATATTGGACTGTCCTGTGACGTCATCCTGGGGGAAGATACCTTATGATGCATGTAATGAATGGTGATTTTTACACCCATTAACCATTTTGTCCTTGCTTTTCATTCTTCCTTCTCTGCTCTTTGCATATTTACTGGATCCAAAAAGGATCCGTAGGGCTCTGTGCTCAAGAGTGTATGTAATAAGGCTGTTTATTATATTGTGTTACCTATAATATTCTAAAAATCTGAGGATGACAACAGATAATATGATCGCCTACAGTGCAGCGGATTTTAATGCATCAGGATCAGCCTATTTATATGCAGCTGCTGGCCTCTTGGCGAGAATATCGCGCTACTACAATGTCCGCAGCTCAGGCGACGAGCACCTGGGTTTACCAAAAGTGTTATAAATTCTCCCAAGTCACTTCTTGCGAGATGCATGGTAAGTTATAAAATCACTTATCTACACTTTCCTTGTGGGCCCTAATCAAAACAAGCGGTCTGAAATGTTATCGCTCTGAATTACAACTATTTAGCAAAATCTCGCTTTGAGAACCTCTGATTTAAACCAATCAATGTCCCTGATGACCAAACGCGCCAGCAGTGAATAGATGTTCAGTTTTTGTCTTGTAGTGCTATTTCAGTTAACCATGGCATCATCCAACTACGACCACCGATTTACATTAATGAGTACACTAAATATTTTCATCATTAGCAACCAGAAATCAATGATTTCTCTATTTTTGCCAGCACGAATGAAAAAAAAAAATTATATGCGTTATTAGTCTTCATGCACAAATTGAAGCCATAACAAATCTAAATAGAGAAATTGCAAGCTGTGTTATGGATCTGTGTGGACATAGAGGGGCTGTATTCCAACTGTGTGAAAGAACTGCTCATGTAAAATATAACTAGAGTGCGTTCAAAAATCCTACCCTTCACACTTTAACAAATATCTCAACACCCCCCCCCCCCCCCCCCCCCCCCCCCCCGCGCCCCCCAAGAAAGAAAAAAACTGTGTTGATGCAACTCACGGGAGGCTAATGGTGGATACGATTACCTGAGAGAGAGAATCAGAAATAAAAAGCTTGCAGTTTGATGTTTTCACATGTTCCTGTTACCCAGTTAAATGTAAGCATGATGACTGTTAGATTTGAATCGTGCCTGTTTTTAATTTCATTTTCAGCCAATAAGACATAGTGAAAACTATATGTTGTTTTACATTTTGACAACAACAAAAAAAAAATTGCTGAGTCGTTGGTTCGTTTCTCACCTAACCATCACTGTTTTTATTGTTTTTCTCCCAAATTCATGGGGATCATGTATGAAGCTACGAAGTTCGCGCTTTGTGCTACACTATCGGTAGGCAGCTAGCAGTTCTACTGAAAGACACTTTGTCATATGGGATAACATGGGTCAATGAAGCAATTATCCTTACCATAAATGTAACTGTAATGGATTGCTTGGCGCTGAGAGAGTAAAATAACCGACTTGGACTGGTTGGGATGCCAACAGTCAGGTATCTAGATTGTAGATTACCGTTTGACATATCCTGAAACCAACACGTCGCATGATACTGGAAATGAGAGGCGGATATAAAAAACTGAAAAAAAGCAAAGCTCAGCTTTGGTAAAAAGCGCTTTTCTGATTTTATTCAGTCCAAACTGTTTATAATGTAAATTGCTGAATGACAGACACGTCACTGTTTTTATACTAGCCAGGGGTTCTAGTGTTTCCTCTTCAGCAACTGCTTACACATTTGGTGTCAGCGACTGTCATGTTTGGTGTCAGCGACTGTCATGTTTGGTGTCAGCGACTGTCATGTTTGGTGTTAGAGTCTGGTCCCTCCTCCACAACATTAACTGTGTGTAGAAGTGATGCCGGAAAGCGCGCTGTAACAGGGGCGTTGTAACAGGGGCGTTGTAACAGGGGCGCTGTAACAGGGGCGTTGTAACAGGGGCGCTGTAACAAAAGCGCTCTGGCACCTTGAGCCCCCACACTTCTCGCCTCTCTCACACACACCCACTCAGTTTAAAGGGATGGGCACCCTTTCTCTAAAATATGTAGAGCCTTCTGCCTATGTTGAGAAGTTATGTAAGTATTATAATTTTTACTATTATTAGTGGGCACTTAACAAGGCTTAGCCGACTTAAGGTCGCCTAGACAACTTTTAGGTGGTTAAGCTCCTCCCCACAGTTTTCGTTGTGTCGCCGCCGCTGGTGCCAGGAACTACAGTCCCAGGTTACTCAATAATCCCCTATTTTGTGAGAATAACCGTGCATCATATAAACTAAACATGCCCTGATAGTAAACAGATGTTTGAGTTGAGTTGGGTTGATTCAAGAACCGACATCACAGCACTCGGGGCAGATGTTTATGATAATTCAGCAGTTCAGTCAGGAACAGGATACCAGTTATGTATGATAAGCATAATGTTACATCGTACAGAGAGTATCGTTGCAATGACAAAAATTAACTCTCGGGCATTTTTTCTTTCGCCGTTTTTTTCCCCCCAAAGAAAAAGGTGCTGCTACTCACCGCAAAGTATTTAATTATAACTGTAGTGAAAACATAATTATGCCGTCAAAAAGGTGCCGGTACTTCCTACTCGTGCGTACCGTCAGGAAAAGAAACTTGACTTTCTTCTACTTTTAGTAGAGGAATTGCCCTAAACCTGCTATTATTAAGTACTCAAGCTGCTGTCATCAAGTCCTCAACGTGCTGCCAATAAGTCCTCCAGCTACTGCCATCAAGTCCTCCAGCTACTGTCACCAAGTCCTCCAACTACTGCCACTAAGTCCCCCAGCAAATGTCACCAAGTCCTCAAGCTACTGTCACCAAGTCCTCTAGCTACTGTCACCAAGTCCCCCAGCTAATGTCCCTAAGTCCCACAGCTAATGTCCCCAAGTCTCCAAGTTAATGTCCACAAGTCCCCCAGCTAATGTCACCAAGTCCCCCAGCTAATGTCCCCAAGTCCCCCAGCTAATGTCCCCAAGTCCCCCAGCTAATGTCCCCAAGTCCCCCAGCTAATGTCACCAAGTCCCCCAGCTAATGTCACCAAGTCCCCCAGCTAATGTCACCAAGTCCCCCAGCTAATGTCACCAAGTCCCCCAGCTAATGTCACCAAGTCCCCCAGCTAATGTCACCAAGTCCCCCAGCTAATGTCACCAAGTCCCCCAGCTAATGTCACCAAGTCCCCCAGCTAATGTCACCAAGTCCCCCAGCTAATGTCACCAAGTCCCCCAGCTAATGTCACCAAGTCCTCAAGCTACTGTCACCAAGTCCCCCAGCTAATGTCCCCAAGTCCCCTAGCTAATGTCACCAAGTCCCCCAGCTAATGCCACCAAGTCCCCCAGCTAATGTCACCAAGTCCCCCAGCTAATGTCACCAAGTTCCCCAGCCAATGTCACCAAGTCCCCCAGCCAATGTCACCAAGACCCCCAGCTAATGTCACCAAGTCCCCCAGATAATGTCACCGAGTCTCCCAGCTAATGTCCCCAAGTCTCCCAGCTAATGTCCCCAAGTCTCCCAGCTAATGTCCCCAAGTCTCCCAGCTAATGTCCCCAAAGTTACCCAGCTACTGTCCCCAAAGTCTCCAAGCTAATGTCCCCAAGTCCCCCAGCTAATGTCCCCAAGTCTCCTAGCTAATGTCCCCAAGCCCCCCAGCTAATGTCACCAGTCCCCCAGCTAATGTCACCAAGTCCCCCAGCTAATGTCCCCAAGTCTCCCAGCTAATGTCACCAAGTCCCCCTGCTATTGTCCCCAAGTCCCCCAGCTAATGTCACCAAGTCCCCCAACTAATGTCACAAGTCCCCCAACTAATGTCACCAAGTCCCCCAGCTAATGTCACCAAGTCCCCCAGCTAATGTCACCAAGTCCCCCAACTAATGTCACCAAGTCCCCCAGCTAATGTCACCAAGTCCCCCAGCTAATGTCAC
Source organism: Candidula unifasciata (assembly GCA_905116865.2). NCBI lineage: Eukaryota > Metazoa > Mollusca > Gastropoda > Stylommatophora > Geomitridae > Candidula > Candidula unifasciata. The sequence continues at coordinate 442,800 of CAJHNH020003780.1, forward strand.
CAAGTCCCCCAGCTAATGTCACCAAGTCCCCCAGCTAATGTCACCAAGTCCCCCAACTAATGTCACCAAGTCGCCCAGCTAATGTCACCAAGTCCCCCAGCTAATGTCACCAAGTCCCCCAGCTAATGTCACCAAGTCGCCCAGCTAATGTCCCCAAGTCCCCCCAGCTAATGTCACCAAGTCCCCCAGCTAATGTCACCAAGTCCCCCAGCTAATGTCACCAAGTCGCCCAGCTAATGTCACCAAGTCCCCCAGCTAATGTCACCAAGTCGCCTAGCTAATGTCCCCAAGTCCCCTAGCTAATGTCACCAAGTCCCCCAACTAATGTCACCAAGTCGCCTAGCTAATGTCCCCAAGTCCCCCAGCTAATGTCACCAAGTCCCCCAGCTAATGTCACCAAGTCCCCCAGCTAATGTCACCAAGTCCCCCAACTAATGTCCCCAAGTCCCCCAGCTAATGTCACCAAGTCCCCCAGCTAATGTCACCAAGTCCCCCAGCTAATGTCACCAAGTCCCCCAGCTAATGTCACCAAGTCCCCAGCTAATGTCCCCAAGTCCCCTAGCTAATGTCACCATGTCCCCCAACTAATGTCACCAAGTCCCCCAACTAATGTCACCAAGTCCCCCAGCTAATGTCACCAAGTCCCCCAGCTAATGTCACCAAGTCCCCTAACTAATGTCATCAAGTCTTTAAGTTACATTCACGTAGTCCTTAAGTTACTGTCACCAAGTCCTCAACCTGCTGTCACCAAGTCCTCAACCTGCTGTCACCAAGTCCTCAAGCTACTGTCACCAAGTCCTTAAGCTACTGTCACCAAGCCCTCAAGCTACTGTCACTAAGTCCTCAACCTGCTGTCACCAAGTCCTCAAGCTACTGTCAGCAAGTCCTCAACCTGCTGTCACCAAGTCCTCAAGCTACTGTCACCAAGTCCTCAAGCTACTGTCACCAAGCCCTCAAGCTACTGTCACCAAGCCCTCAAGCTACTGTCACCAAGTCCTCAACCTGCTGTCACCAAGTCCTCAAGCTACTGTCAGCAAGTCCTCAAGCTACTGTCGCCAAGTCCTCAAGCTACTGTCACCAAGTCCTCAAGCTACTCTCACCAAGTCATTGCCTTCATCTCGTTCTGGTGACCCAGTGCCATTTAATCATTTTATGTGTCTCTAAAGTCTCTTCTTTGAGTGTGTTGACACATGAAATCTCTGAACATCAAGGAAGACTGGCTAATAAATAGCATCTAGTTACAGAAGCCGAAATATTGTGGTCCTTTTAAGCACCATGTCGAATTGGAACTAAATAATAGCATATAGAATGTTACCAGAAAGGGGTCGACCAACACAAAGATGGGCACAGGATATAATAATGAGTTTGTCACCATAATTGTCTGGACCTGGGTGTCCCAGTGCAAAGACATTCTAGTTATATTATCAAATTTTCTCAAACGAGTATCCGTTCAAGCATCAGCGAACTTTTCTCACCTGGTCATTTTTTCTTAAGTTGTGATAGATTGATTCTATCACCGCGTTTAATGCATTTATACTTAGTAGGTGGTAGTTAAAACATGTCTGCAGTCTAAACGCATCAATTTTACTTCTTCTCCCGTCTCTCTAGCCTGTAACAAAGAACAGCATTTCACTTGGGAAAATAATCTCCTACATTAAAGTTTTTACATCATTTACCCCTGGCCTGAGTGTCCAGTGTGTGACACTTTTACATCATTCACCACTGGCCTGAGTGTCCAGTGTGTGACACTTTTACATCATTTACCCCTGGCCTGAGTGTCCAGTGTGTGACACTTTTACATCATTTACCCCTGGCCTGAGTGCCCAGTGTGTGACACTTTTACATCATTCACCGCTGGCCTGAGTTCCCATTTTGTGACAGCTGTATATCATTCACCGCTGGCCTGAGAGCCCAGTTTGTGCACCTGTACATCATTCACCGCTGGCCTGAGAGCCTTGTGATACTTTTACATCATTAACCGCTGGCCTGAGTGCCCAGTTTGTGATACTTTGAAAAAAAATTCGTTCGTTCTTTCGTTTGTTCGTTTATCCTAAGTATATTCTATAACTGTTATCGAACTTGGGAAAACATAGCTAGGCAACATCATGTAGCAGGTCCTTTGCAGAAGGTCGCTCTCATCAGAGTCTGACTGAAAGAAAGTTCGTCTCTCAAATTTCCCACCGCCTCAACTTTCCTACCCAAGGTGCCACTTAAATCCTGTGCCCATCAGCGTGCTGGTGGAGCCCTGCCCCTCTTTCCTGATATAGCTTATGCTAATAGTCTTTCCAATTCGCTGTGGAGCTTGATAGCGTCAACATATTTCAACAAGATTATGTTTACTTGCCAATCTTCCTTTACGTTCAGATCATTTAAGGTGTTAGTATTTCTTTTCTTGTTGGTCTATGGCATTTTAAAAATCGACATCATATCGGCTCTGAAGCCGCTACAGGGCCAAGCACTTTCCTGAATGTGGTCCGAATGATTTGTGGTATCAATTAACATTTTGACTGTGCATAGAGTTTCAAGTATTGGTTTTCTTTGGCTTCACAGATGTTCGTCATGAGTAGGTACTGGTATCTCTGGAGGATAAGAGGAAGAACCTCGGCTGCTGCGGGATGTTGTGCCAACAATAACATAAAATGTTAGTTGATATCAGGACAGTATTGGGGCATTTGTAACATGTGCAGCTACACGTGGCGGAGACATTCTGGGGTCGGCAACATTTTATCGGCAAAAAGTAGCTAATAGTAAACATTTTAAAATATTTTGTACTTTCTGTCTTCTTTTTGAACCCCGCGTTAGATTTGCATTCTGGCGTTGAAATAGTATAGTAAGGTTAGTGCAGCACTTTACCTTGAGACAACACCGCTTAGCTGCCTGGAAGAACAACAATACGAGCTTTTTTTTAGAACCTAGTGATTATTTTTTGTATGTTTATATTTGTGTTTTCAAAATAAAATAAGTATTTTCAACTAGTACATTCAAACTGTTAAGTTTAAATACTTCAGTGAAGTTTAAAATTGAAATAAATAATTTCACAAGTTGTGTGTGTGTGTGTGTGTGTGTGTAAACAGATAGGCGTTTTTTTTTGTGAGAGAAGAGAGGGGGTAACATAAATGATTGCACAAGGGCGTCTTAATTCTAAACAAACCTTGGCTGATTATATATATATATGTATATGTATATATATATATATATATATATATATATATATATATATATATATATATATATATACATACATACATACATACATACATACATACATACACACACATATATGTATACAGATATATATTAGCTCAGTTTATGAAACGCCCATCAGACAATGACCAGTGACTGCAGCGACATGATATAGATCTTCAGTCATTCCTAGACGTTTTCTATTTACATGAAATATATACAACTGAAAAAAAAAAAAAATCCCAAAGAAAAACACAGTCTTTACTGTTCCTATGTATCCCATATTAGAGCTGCGTAAGGAAGAGTTTAATACCGCCATATAATGTAGACAGGCACCAGACAGAACAGTGAGGAAAAACGTGCCGCGCCACAGTCTGTCCAGTTGGCATTAGAATGGAAACCCCTCTCTATGGAACAGTGGAAAACACTGCGCCACAGAGTTAGAGAGTTTTTCAAGAGAAGCAAGATCTTGGCAAGGTGGGGGACAAGATGATGATTATTTTTTTGGGGGGGGGGGGGGTGGATTGGGGGGGGGTGGGGGGGGGGGGATCCTTGCGTGGGGCCTGAGTGTCTTGAGTTGAAACTGAGGATTTAGAGCCCTACGGCTAGGGCAGTCGCTCTGGACGGTGTAAAGTAGGATTTTATGTATGTCCCTGACAGGATACAAAGATCTATCACCGTACAAGGATTCGAACCTGGATAGCTCATCAAATAACAGCACAATGTATGCCAATGATACCCATTTTCATTTAAAGTGACCTAAATACTTTTAGTACAGGAGAGCCCAGCATATGATATCACAGCATCTGCTTTAAAGAATGGAAGCGGAAGCGATCACTGCATCTTTTAACTGGTACCATTGGTACTTGAACTCTGCACTGGCTGCTGAAGATGGGGATGGAGCGCTTATGTGAATGCCTCGAATGCTATGATGTCGGTTGATGAATCAAGGCAACTCAACTCACCCGTCAACTTTGTTCCACTTAGCACTCAAATGCACACACTCACATGCACAGAAACTCGCTCACACATACATACACAACAACAACAACAACAAAAACAACGACAACAATAAAACACACACTGATTCCTACAGTTCCACTTTCTTTTCAACTACATCTCTATATATAATCTAAAACAAACAAATAGTCACACAGCAGCGTCCACTTAACATACACACTAGAGGAAATCTGAAACCAAATAACTGTGCTTATCTCTCTGCGATGAACGATGCGAGATATTGTCCCGAGTGCAGAACTTCTGGAAGAAATGCCATCTTGTCAATCATTGACAACAAGAACAGACAGGTATGTTTCCTGGGAAGAAAGCTGATTCAGCAGCAGCAAAACAAGAGAAGTTCAGTCTACAGCTTCAAGAGAAACAGCACGACTGACAGCAGATGGCGCCTGAAAGATAGTCATAAACTGTGTGGACCTGTTGGAAGCCCAGGCATCGCTCTGACACAGAGCTGGCTGTAGCTAACTCGTAAACAACAAAACTGGACAGATGAATGTTGTGTCAGTGTTTCTCAGAGGAAATAAACGGAACGAGCGAGATCTACAGGGCCAATGATAAAATAAGATGAATGAAGCATCAGTCAAGGCCATGGCCATTCGTACATGCACAGCAGTCATCCGCTATCACCATTATCATCATCACCATCATTGTTATCATCATCATCATCTGCTTCTTCTTCTTTGCACTCAAAGAGGAAGTTGACAAGTTGTGTTTTGATGTACAGACAGGCTGCGATATCTGCGTCTAACTGCTCAACAAATCTGATTTAAGCAAACCTAATTTGTCGACTTTATGACGCTTGTAAAAGGGCAGTAGGTCTAATCTTGTCTATCCATAATAGGGCCCAGGAAGCCACTCGAGGAGGTCATGTGTCCCTGGAAGCCCCTCGAGGGGGTCATGTGTCCCTGGAAGCCACTCGAGGTGGTCATGTGTCCCTGGAAGCCACTCGAGGCGGTCATAGGTTCCTAAAAGCCACTTGAGGTGGTCACGGGTCCCTGAAAGCCACTTGAGGAGGTCATGGGTCTCAGTGACAATAACGAATTGTGATCATTGTAACGGTGAGAGGCGGGTTGAAACAATGTTTTATGTGTGGGGCTTTACCTCATACATTAACTCTGCATGATAAAGCACTGCAAAATAAAATCAGTTTGGTTACAGAAAGCATATACTTATATGTCACTATTACGAAACATCTATGGTGGTGAGACGGTACAGGCAATCTCAATACCACAGAAGAATAGATTGAGCCGCTGGTAATTATCTGTTTAGTCTGTCCCAATTTTCTGATGAAAAACATTTTATGTTTGCAACGAATCTATATCACACACACTGGTGTGGCAACTATGCTTATTTAAACTGTGGCAATGTCAACGTAATGGCATTGTCAGTGTACTTTATCAATATTTGGCTGTGTCTGCCACCCGTCTCTCATCGGATCTCAATAGCTGTCAATATGCAACAGCCATTCATGCAATTCCCACCGCCAACTTTAACTGGAAACAACACTGCTATACTCTTCTCCCGCCGTCCCCTAATCATCTTGTAACAATTTCTGGCCTTGTCCTGTCCACATAGTTTTGAATTAATCTATGCTTCACGCAAAACAACCTGTTGTGTGCTGTCTGAGTCACACACTAATCAACACACTTCCAAGTGTCTGTAGATGCAACATTCGCTCCCTCACTCTCGAAGCAGGACTCGACGAAAGTAGCTCCGTCATACATCAAGTTTATTGAAACGACACACTACTCACAGACGTAGACATTGATCCTAATTGGCATTCGCACCTAGTCTATATAGCCCTCACTTTCTCTCAACCTGTAGCCTCCTCTTCCTGACCACTACAGCTCCGAAGGTCTACAGCTTCCCACAGCTCTGGGATCGCTGCACAGCCGAACAGGACGAACTCGCCTATCCGTTGGACCTTGATATGCCTTCAGCAGACAACCACGGCTGATTGGAGACGGACTTCACTTGCCCGTTCTCCAAAGCACACAGCACGTCAGGCTGTCGAAGGACTCCGATGAACGACACAAGTCTCCCCCAGCACACAGCTCTCGTCAGCATCCCTACTGTTCTGTTTCCATGGTGATCCTACGTCTCCTTGCGTCACTCAGAACAGTCACTATCAGAGCATCTAGTCTACTTGGACTTACTTTGCCAGCGGGACTATACCTTCGACCAGTACCGCAACCACAACCCTTTCTCGGACCTTGATGCCTGATAGTTGTACGCTCCTCTGTCTGTCTCACTCGAGAGATACTAACTGACACTGACTTGGTCTCTTCCTCTCTGTCTTGGACTCTTGACTGACTCGCAGCATTCTCGTGCTAAGTGTTTGCTATACCCGCACTTCCCCAGTGCTTTAGCTCTCTGGCTGCAGCTCACTGACTCGGACTGTTTACGCAGCCTCAATATATCCCTGCCGAACCCATGTGGGCGGCTGATATTATACGAGAGGCACGTTCGTGTCGGCGTTTTCTGGAATCATGCTAATGTGGGCATTCTCGAGACTCACGATCATGTGGGCATTCTCGAGAATAACACTTCTTTGGGTGGCTAATATTACATGAGAATCACGCTGTCACGTAATTCACACTTTTTCTTTGTGTCTCGTTAGCCATGCTTGTCAGCCCCACACCGTGAACCCACGCGTTTACTTTCACACTACACTTCCCACTGGTCAACATTCTCTCCCCCTTACTACTCGGGCTAAAGTTGACACTGTTCCCCTTAAACTCCCGGAAAGTACTATCATACTACTCTGTCCCTTCACACAATATTACACTCTATCCCAAATCAGCACGCAACACAACTACCCAGCTGTCCCCTCCAGGACAGTGACATGACCCAACTTAGAGAGGTATGTATGTAGGTAGGCAGGCAGTTGTACCCCACCAAAAAATCACAAAGTGATAAGCACCCGGTGACACAAAGTGCCATCATGCGGATGAGGATCACCCGTCGAGAGGTCCCATATCTATGCCACGGTGGGGCTTGAAAAAAAAATGCATCACACATGGGGACGACTTTTTTTTTTATCTGAGAGAGAGAGAGAGATTAACCGGGATTATGATAGGATAGGATTACTTTACAACCACTATTTTTAACTGTGACGAAAGATCTATGACGTCAAAGAAAAAGGACAGATCCGATATTAGAAAACTAGACACAAAGTATAGTCTAGATAAGTCAGGGTCTAGTTTCTTAATATCAAGCGTGTTGTTCTTTTTTTCCGGCATCAGGATATCGAGATCAGGAAAAAAGTGTGCCTCATATCCTGTGGTATTTACTGGCCCAGTGATGCCGTTCAGCCACCCAGTAGCTAGAGTTATTTCCCTGTCTAACCGAGCCGTGAGAAACACTTTCTGTGGTGATAAACAGCAAAACAATCCCTCTTGATGATGCTTGCTAAATCTAACATCACACCAACTAGTTTTCTTCTCTAAGACCGCCATTTCTTACCGTCTTTTCTTGTTAAAGTTAAGCTGAATGCAAGACAGTGTATCTTTTGTATTACCTTTTCTGTTGTCTAGATCAGAATCTAATATCATAGGGAAAAGTAGGGCATGAGCGAACTATTTCTCTGTGCGAGTTACTTGATCTGTATCTATAGTGACAACAACCCCCTGACCTAGATATGTAGCATTCCTTTTCAAGCGGTTGATGTTCAGAAAAGACCTTTGTTTCTAAGATGTTATGCATGACAGCAAAAACTATTCAAAGCCAAGACTGAATAAAGACAAGACTGACTAAATCCAAGACCGATTAAAGCTAAAGTTGACTAAAGATAAAATTGACTAAAACAAGATTGACTAAACTCAAGATCGGTTACCAGCGACACCACGGAAGGCTCTTATATTTTGTAAGTAAACACAATATCACTTGTTATCTATTGATAGTGCATCCCTAGAATATACTTGACACAGGAACACAATTATACATCCGAATGGCAGCCTGTACTATGTAAAGTTCTAATAGTATCGATTGACAGGGAAACTGCCAGCCATGTGAAATGTTCTCTCCCTTTGTACTACCAGAAGTTAGTTCAGGGAACGTAATGTCTCTAAAATGTAGAATATGTGAGACACCAGCAACATCACAGCATGTTCGGTGAATCTGTTGATAAAAGTTTTAGAGATCCCTGGATAATAAAACAGTAAAGGCGAACCTCAGTGGTGCAATGGTTAAAATGCCAGCCTGTCGGTTCCGAGGTAATGTATTTCAAGCGCCCCCTCCCCACCTCCTCGTACCATAGAGGTAAAAATTTTACAATTTATTTAGGTCTGAAAGACCACTCAGAAGTAAAGGCGGGCGGTGTGCCTTTTGATATCTCATAGTGAATCCTATTTTGTCTCTACATTAAATTATGGCACATGCAAAATGCATGACTGGTTGTTGAAATGTTGGAACGAGTCTTTTTATTTACTGGATTAAATTGGAGCTCAGATGGTGACTGGCAGTCGTGCCAGAAAAAATAAAAGTCATCATCATAAGCGTAGCTGTCATGTTTTGCCATCCAACACGATCACCAGAATCACCGATCAGGTCAGTGCTCTTATCTCTACCAACCATATTCTTTAACTGTAGTTAGCAACAACAAAAAAGAGGAATTTTTTCATTCCTTAAGAAGCATTGGGTATACAAGGCTAGACCTAAATGTAATAGACCAGTCGACACTCGGTGGGTGATGTGGTCAACATCAACCCAGCTGCCTTTACTTCCTACGAGTTTACCTGGTACCCATGTGTTGCCGGTATGGATCTACATGCGAATGTAACGGTAAGTAACAGGTCACAGAATAGAGACATGGGGCACCTACTACAGACGGTCATGGGGCAACTACTCCAGACGGTCATGGGGCAACTACTCCGGACGGTCATGGGGCAACTACTCCAGACGGTCATGGGGCAACTACTCCAGGCGGTCATGGGGCAACTACTCCAGACGGTCATGGGGCAATTACTCCAGACGGTCATGGGGCAACTACTCCAGGCGGTCATGGGGCACCTACTCCAGACGGTCATGGGGCAACTACCCCAGACGGTTATGGGGCACCTACTCCAGACGGTCATGGGGCACCTACTCCAGACGGTCATAGGGCAACTACTCCAGACAGTCATGGGGCAACTACTCCAGACGGTTATGGGGCACCTACTCCAGACGGTCATGGGGCAACTACTCCAGACGGTCATGGGGCAACTACTCCAGGCGGTCATGGGGCAATTACTCCAGACGGTCATGGGGCAACTACTCCAGGCGGTTATGGGGCAATTACTCCAGGCGGACATGGGGCACCTACTCCAGACGGTTATGGGGCACCTACTCCAGGCGGTCATGGGGCAGTTACTCCAGACGGTTATGGGGCACCTACTCCAGACGGTTATGGGGCACCTACTCCAGGCGGTCATGGGGCAATTACTCCAGACGGTCATGGGGCAACTACTCCAGACAGTCATGGGGCACCTACTCCAGGCGGACATGGGGCACCTACTCCAGGCGGTCATGGGGCAACTACTCCAGACGGTCATGGGGCAACTATTCCAGACGGTCATGGGGCAACTATTCCAGACGGTCATGGGGCAACTATTCCAGACGGTCATGGGGCAACTACTCCAGACGGTCATGGGGCAACTATTCCAGACAGTCATGGGTCAACTATTCCAGACGGTCATGGGGCAACTATTCCAGACAGTCATGGGGCAACTATTCCAGACGGTCATGGGGCAACTACTCCAGACGGTCATGGGGCAACTACTCCAGACAGTCATGGGGCAACTACTCCAGACAGTCATGGGGCAACTACTCCAGACAGTCATGGGGCAACTATTCCAGACGGTCATAGGGCAACTATTCCAGACAGTCATGGGGCAACTATTCCAGACGGTCATGGGGCAACTACTCCAGACGATCATGCGGCAACTACTCTAGACGGTCATGGGGCAATTACTCCAGACGGTCATGCGGCAACTACTCCAGACGGTCATGGGGCAATTACTCCAGACGGTCATGGGGCAACTACTCCAGACGGTTATGGGGCAACTACTCCAGGCGGTCATGGGGCAACTACTCCAGGCGGTCATGGGGCAACTTTTCCCACAACATCACAAGGGACATTTTAAATTAAATAACGCACACACTATTTATTAGCTACCTGGGAAGAAAAAGAAATGTAAATGTGAACACGGTATATGGGGACATAAATCAGTAACGACAGGGCCGTGCCGTGCAAGGATACAGAGAGCGACCGCATCAGGCGGCAACGTAAGGAAGTCGGCACAAGAAGCGAAACCAAATACAATTTGAATTTTTGATCTGACAGCGTGAATCTATTGAATTGCATCTGCTGAGACAGTCTACCTCACAGGGCTGAATGCAGACCGTACTGAAGTGCCAGTGCAGTAAAAATACCTTAGCATTGATAACAGTTCGGGTAGATGTAAAAACTTTTCTAAGTAGCCATTTCGGTCTTTTTTTTTTAAATTTAACAAATATATAAAAAAAGAAGCTGTATCCTTTACAGGACGTTGCAGAAGCAACCCCAGCAGTGGCTGTTGTAGTTTTTTTTAAGGCAAACTTACGTCCAGTAGTTTGCCATTGCTTCTAAACGGTCAGCTTCTCAATACCACTGTTGAAACCAACGCAAGGTGCAAGGCTCGTAGCTGGGATCAAACCCGGCACCCTGGTTTTACGAAGCGCGTTCACAAAGCCTAAGTCATAGACGCCGACAACATAATTCAAAAACACCTACTCTCACAACAGCTATATTACTTATCAGACAGTGTGTGGGTGCACGTTCGAGCAGTTTCTTAGAACACTCTTGAACAACAACTGTAGAATTTACCTGAAAGAATCACAGCAATTTCGCGTCATTGATAAACGAGAGCAAACTTGAGGGTATACAGTGGGAGTGGCACAGCAATGTGGCTTATTTCTGCTTCATTTGTTGATGTATACAGTTGCGTGTCTGCAGATATTTATAGGTGTATTCAACTAAAGTCTTCGTAAAGTGCTCAGAGAGCGTGAGAAATGCCAACCTGGCCTCACGTTTCATCACATTTGTTGTGTTTCCTTCTTTTTAGAATTCACCAGCTAAAGGAAAAAGACATAACAGAAAACAATCTGCCAGGTTTCTGGACGGAGATGCTACAATAATTTTTGAAATTGAAACAAAAGAGCACCAGTCCTGTCATGTCAAATGGTACATTTGCATCACTTTTTATTTTTTAGGAATGAACAAAATGTAAAAATTTAAATCATTGATGCAACATTTCTAAAACGTACCAAACCATCGGACATGATCAAATGTGAACAAAAGTGCTAACTTCTGCAGCCCAGCTCTAAAATCCTTCTATACCGTATCCAGCCATTCCATAACTTAAGGGTCGCCGTCATGATCAAATTACCGACTAGAACACTGCGACAACACTACCTTGGGAACTTCTACCCGCTGGGGCACTATTACAACACTACCATGGGAACTTCTACCCGCTGGAGCACTCGACAACACTTCTTTGCGAAGTTCTACCCGCTGGAGCACTCTTACAACACTACCATGGGAACTTCTACCCGCTGGAGCACTCGACAACACTTCTTTGCGAAGTTCTACCCGCTGGAGCACTCTTACAACACTACAATGGGAACTTCTACCCGCTGCAGCACTCGACAATACTACCATGGGAACTGCTACCCGCTGGAGCACTCGACAATACTACCATGGGAACTGCTACCCGCTGGAGCACTCGACAATACTACCATGGGAACTGCTACCCGCTGGAGCACTCGACAATACTACCATGGGAACTGCTACACGCTGGAAAACTGTTACAACACTACCTTGGGAACTTCTACCCGCTGGAGCACTCGACAATACTTCTTTGCGAAGTTCTACCCGCTGGAGCACTCTTACAACACTACAATGGGAACTTCTACCCGCTGGAGCACTCGACAACACTTCTTTGCGAAGTTCTACCCGCTGGAGCACTCTTACAACACTACCATGGGAACTTCTACCCGCTGGAGCACTCGACAACACTTCTTTGCGAAGTTCTACCCGCTGGAGCACTCTTACAACACTACAATGGGAACTGCTACCCGCTGGAGCACTCGACAATACTACCATGGGAACTGCTACCCGCTGGAGCACTCGACAATACTACCATGGGAACTGCTACCCGCTGGAGCACTCGACAATACTACCATGGGAACTGCTACACGCTGGAAAACTGTTACAACACTACCTTGGGAACTTCTACCCGCTGGGGCACTATTACAACACTACCATGGGAACTTCTACCCGCTGGAGCACTCGACAACACTTCTTTGCGAAGTTCTACCCGCTGGAGCACTCGACAACACTTCTTTGCGAAGTTCTACCCGCTGGAGCACTCTTACAACACTACAATGGGAACTTCTACCCGCTGGAGCACTCGACAATACTACCATGGGAACTGCTACCCGCTGGAGCACTCGACAATACTACCATGGGAACTGCTACCCGCTGGAGCACTCGACAATACTACCATGGGAACTGCTACACGCTGGAAAACTGTTACAACACTACCATGGGAACTTCTACCCGCTGGAGCACTCGACAACACTTCTTTGGGAAGTTCTACCCTCTGGGGCACTGCGACAACACTTCTTTGAGAAGTTCTACCAGCTGTAGCACTGCGACAACAATTCTTTGGGAACTTCTACCCGCTGGAGCACTGCGACAACACTTCTTTGGGAAGTTCTACCCGCTGGAGCACTCGACAACACTTCCTTTGGAACTTCTACCCGCTGTAACACTGCGACAACACTACCTTGGAATCTGCTACCCGCTAGAGCACTGCGACAACACTACCTTGGGAATTGCTAACTGCTGGAACACTGCGACAACACTACTTTGGGATCTGCTACCCGCTGGAACACTGCGACAACACTACTTTAGCAAGTTCTACCCGCTAGAGTACTGCGACTACACTTCCTTGGAAAGTTCTACCCGCTGGAGAACTGCGACAATACTTCTTTGGGAAGTTCTACCCACTGGAAAACTGCGACAAGACATCTTAGGGAACTTCTACCCACTGGAACACTGCGACAACACTACCTTGGGAAGTTCTACCCGCTGGAGCACTGCGACAACACTACCTTAGGAAGTTCTACCCGCTGGAGCACTGCGACAACACTACCTTGGAAAGTTCTAATCGCTGGAGCAATGCGACTACACTATTTTGGGAAGTTCTACTCGCTGGAGCACTGCGACTACACTACCTTGGGAAGTTCTACCTGCTGGAACACTGCGACAACACTACCTTGGGAAGTTCTAGACGCTAGAGCACTGCGACAACAGTTATATGGGTACTTCTCTGGAGACACGCAGAAATCAATTATCGAGCGGGTTTCCAGTGAAGCTTAATTTAATATGGTGACCCACATGAAATCGATACGCCAACACCGAGCTTGTATGCTGGGCTGGGAATCTGGGTCACTGACATTCTAGCTGGAAATCACCTGCAGTAGGTCACCTTCAAAAGGAATTGACATTCGTTGGACATTCCTCCACCGAGGTCAAGTAAACAATGAGACAGTAAATTCTTGCATTCATTGACACTTATAGAAGAGCGGGCAGAAAGCGAAGAAGTGAAGGAATGTTTCCAGAAGTTAGTGAAGACTCAGTTGAAGAGAAACCAGATGTTAACATATCATTTATTCGTAGCAATGTTCCGGGATGGGGGGGAGGGGGGGGGGTAGTGGTTCGTGTGTGCGCGTTTGTGTGTGTGAGTGCGTGCGTGCGTGTGTGTGTGGGTAGGTGGGGTAGGAGTAGGTGGGGTGGTGTGTGTGGCCAAAAAAAAAAACACTTAAAAAGGACAAACAAAAACGTCAGTTGAAAAGAGGCTAGATCAGGAATTTGAAACAAGATGTCAAAGGTTCGGTGCACTTATATACCAACTGACTTAACCATTAAGACATCTAACGTTTACTACAACTGCTAAGTAACAGATTATAGACAGCATAGCACTGCTGAAGTGTAGCCGACATAATTAAATTACTGATTGGAACACTGCGATAACACTGTCTTGGGAACAAAGTCCCAAAACAGACCAACACTGTGCAACTTGAACATTCTAACCCTGCGTGAAATGAACGCCTGTGGGATGAGGTTTCCCTCTAAACGGAATGATCCTGGTAACTGCTGCCCATCAAGCAACGAATCGTGAAACTCCTCCTAACGACGTCTTCTGGAAAAAGATGAAACTGATGATGGTGATTATAATGTATGATACTATACACGAATTTAAACCGTAGGGTCGTAGCAAACAAGGAGAGCCCTCTTGGTGGTGTTTTGGTGAAACTAAGATATACAGATTAACAGAGGCATGCCTGTGATGGTGCAAGATGATGATACTGGCAGACATGTTTGTGAAGTTAAACAAAATAGATCGTGGAGACGGACGGGCATAAGTGCTGCCCAGTTATGCAGCCATGGCTCACAGAGGCAACCACATGTGGACTTAGAAGGTCGGAAATGGAAAGCAGACGATAAGGTGGCAGCAGATAGATGACCCCTGGCGTCCAGTAATGTGATTAGGCCAGCGTGGTCAAAACTCAGTGTGCTCATGTGGATAGGGCACTAGAACAACAACAGCATTAATGCCTGGTGGGACTCCATGCAAGAAAAAAATTATCGCTGACGTTTTAATAAACAGATCCTCACAATCACATGTCTCTAGGCTGGCTACCTAGGAAGCTATTAATTCTTGATTTATCTATTCATCCCATTAAAATATCCCGTTGTTTATTCATTGTTAAATTAAATGTTTTTAAGTATTAGGGCTTTCACGATAATGATTACAATATTATAACCTGCCTCTATTTGGCAAGAAAACTAAAGCATCCACCCATTCCATGAAGAAAGAAACAGAGAACGTACGATAAACTCTGCACAGTCAGCATGTTTTAAATAAAACAAACGAATATTTAAATCGGATTTAATATTAGAGTCAACACCGTCTGTACTGGGAAGAACTATAGAACCGGTGCACAGGCAAAAATAGATGCCATGGATAATAAATACCATTATAGCCGTGTGCTACTGACACTGACATGTGCAGCTGTCTGTTTTGGGAACTTGTATTTGAGTACAATTTCACACACACATAAATCCTCTTAACAGCGCCTCGGAAGAAGCAATCGATTTTTATGCTAAAAGAAATGTGGCTAGAATACACGAAATGAACCACTGGTATCTCTTTTTGCTGAGGATTTTGGATTCTCCGATATAATACATAGCGTGGACTTGTTATATATTTAAGAGGGTAATTTCTATTCCAACTGCATATCGCATGCAACATGGCAATTTGAGATTTTACACATTTGTTCCACCAGCTGTAAACTCTGGCGGAAAGTTCTGGTTGTTCATCCACTTCTGGATTGCAGTCCTGTTCCAGAACCTGAGTGTTGCGTGTGCATCCGTTTTATAGATCTGACTCATTTGTAAGCAAACTGCTGGCTCCTTGCCTCTCAGACATATGCACTCCAACTTTAAAGGAGGCTCTCAATTGGTCTACTCTTACGACATGCTTTCGGGTAGACAGTGGGTCTATTCTTGTTTTCCCTATAACAGGGCCCCGGAAACCACACGGGGAGGTGAACTATAAATGCTTACGACTGTAACCGTTATACTAACCTTTACTATATTAGACTGTCCCCTTCGCTTAACCCTTCTGCTGGCCCGTCTGTCTTAATTCACACCACCCCCTCCCCAGAGCAATCGATTCCACAATAACTCGGTGTTTATGGAGTATCAAGTTAACGCTGGGACCCTTCTGGAAGCTTCTCCACAACGTCATTTACAGGTCCAAGGTGACACTGTGAATCATCAGGGGCGTAAACAAGGGTTTCAGTTTCGTCGAGTGTTGATTTGATTATCATCAGTCATCACACTCATCCTGAACAAGTGTACTGGGGACTGGCATAGACTCTTATGTTTATGCACATATTCGATTATGTTTTTTTTGGGGGGGAGAATCTCTGGAGTATACATGTATATCTTTGTGTGTGTGTGTGCGTGTGTATGTGTGTGTGCGCGCGCATATATATATATATATATATATATATATATATATATATATATATATATATATATATATTAGGGCTGTACCGAATATTCGCTTCGTATTCGCTTCGGGGCCGAAAAGTGGACCTATTGACTATTCAGTATTCGGCCGCCGAATAGTTGCGGTCGGGCCGAATACGAATAGTGGTTACCTTATACCCGCTTCTGCATACATGGCCTTAATGCTGACAACATGGAACGATTGGTTCTGTTGAAAGCTAATGCAGCTTTCACGCATTAACTAAGCTGTCAGTGACAATTTTCAAGTTTAGTTACTTGTTATAATACTTAGGATTCTTTCATTCCTAGTTATTAGTTATCATAGACTGACTGAAGGATGCAAAACATAAAATGTTTTTAAATGTTTACTATTCTGTACGAATACTAACAAGACTTGGAAAGAATATAAACTCCGGCCACATCCAAGTCGATAATATGAAAATCAAACGAACGGAAACATAAAAGTACTTGGGTGCAAACTTCAACTGTTCCAACATGCTGAGAGAAGAAATCATCATCATCATCATCATCATCATCATCATCATCAGGTGCCTTGCCGACTGGCGTGGGCTGAGAGAAGAAATACAATCTAGAAAACAGTCTAATAATAAAGTATACTATGCCCTTCAACATCTGCTAAAGTCAAAGTGTCTGTCTCGCAACACCAAGATCAAAATATATAAAATGTTAACAAGACCAGTCGTTTTGTGTCGTGTTCTTATCCTATTCAACAGGGTTTCCTAGATCTGAAAAGGCACACACACACACACACAAACTCTGGTCTTCAGTCATAAACATGATTTTTTTTTATTCAAACGAGCATTTTCCTGTAATATTAGGAATGATGATGATAATGTAGTGATAATGATGATAATAATTTTAAAAACTGATAACAACTGTAATAAATCAATGGCTCATAGTGCGCTGCCCTAGGGTCTGTGAGGTTTGGTTCAACTATCTTGTGATATAATCAGTTTATTAATTCCACCAGACACAAGCAAAGTTAAATTCCAGTATTTTATATAAATTAACTGGAGAAGAAAAAGTAATTCGTCTTTACCCCCCACACCCCCTCCCACCACATTACTTCTGTATTTATTTATTTCCATATTCTTCCATTTTTTCTTCTTAACTTTTTTTCTACCTCCCTATATCCTTTCACCTTTCTTCAGCGTCCTTTGCCCTTTCTTCTTTTCTTCCCTCCTATTCTTCTTTCCCATCGTCTTCCTCGTCTTCTTCTTTCTCAGGCTAAATTTGGAAGTGCTGGTCAGGAGATGTTTCCAGAGTTCACAATGGCCAGCGTCCCACTGACTTCATCAACTATTGACCGCAGACTCGCTTGCGCACTTCATCAGCGAATGGGTTGCCCATTCGCTTGCCGGCAGACGACTTCGTAGCTGGTCGAGTCATAATTTGTGTCTGTACCCTTTGATCTCATCAACACAGCAGGAGTCCTTTTCATGGCTCTTGGTGACTCCAATGCTAGTATTCATTGTATATGGTGCACATCACCCTTATTGTATATGGTGCACATCACCCTTATTGTGTATGGTGCACATCACCCTCAATTGCTATGTTGCAATCACCGTTTATTGTATATGGTGCACATCACCCTTATTGTATATGGTGCACATCACCCTTATTGTATATGGTGCACATCACCCTTATTGTATATGGTCCACATCACCCTTATTTTATATGTTGCACATCACCCTCATTGTATATGGTGCACATCACCCTTATTGTATATGGTGCACATCACCCTTATTGTATATGGTGCACATCACCCTTATTGTATATGGTGCACATCACCCTTATTGTATATGGAGCACATCACCCTTAATTTATATGGTGCACATCACCCTTAATTTATATGGTGCACATCACCCTTATTTTATATGGTGCACATCACCCTTCAGGGGCGCTGGTTGAACCTGACGTTCACTTTTGTTTCCAGCAAAACATTGTTGGGACGACTGTCTAAATATGCGTCCAGCAACATACACCAATACTCCACGTGTATGTAATGTGGTCCCACTTCCGGGTGGGGGCTGTGTGACAGAAAACCTTCTTTCGTTGCAACACCACCCACCCCGACCCACACTACCCTCCTCTTTCCCGCCCTCGAACGCGCGTGCGCACACACACAAATTGATTGGGTTGGTTTTGCAACGTCCTGTAATGAATACACGACCGAGAAAGAGAAAAAAAAAGATGCGAGTAGAAAGCTTAAATGGCTTAGCAGCAAATAAAACAATCTTATATCTCTCATAATGCATCAACGTATTGATTCTTTATGTTGAAAAAAAAAAAAAAAAACATTGTACTTGTATATAGAAAACGCAAATAGCAACACAATCGGCTGACGCATCAGAATATAAGTATACAAACGCAGGTAAAAGATAGTCCGAAATATACGCACAACAAAACAAACAAATGTGATCCGTGAAACTGATCTCAAAAGAGTGAAATAACCGCTATAAGTGAATCAGACAAGGAGATTTGCTCAGGCAAGGAGAATTACTGACATTAGCCAAACAGACAACCTATAATAAGCAAAGTGATTCCCGATCTGTCTAACAGCTGTTTCTATAATGCAACGACTGTGGCAATTTATATCAACAGTATCCATAAAATACTGCTCTGGAAAATAACGTTGGGACTATGGTGAAACAAGCGGGGTAAACGATCACACGGCAACGGTTTTTGTGATAGTTGTGAAGAAAAACAGTATTCGTTTATTTTACTTCTATCTAGATGCTTGTGTCTCTACCTGTCTGTCTCTCTCTTCTCTCTGTCCCACTCTCGCTCCCTTCTCTCGTCTCTCCTGTTCACTCTATCCTTCTGTCTTTCTTACTTGCTCGCCGTCTTCTTGTATCTCTCTCGTTCATTTTCTCACTGATATAGATATTCCTAAATCTTCGTTACCGCACCCTGGAGAAAATGAACACAAAGCTAAGCGCGGTGACCTTTCATGCCACTTGTAGTAAGCTAGAAAACAGACAATTATGTTCTAGCCTCCGGGGGATCGCGGGCTGGATGTTACTCACAGGTGTGTGGGAATGGGGCAGGCGTGTGGTAATGGGGCAGGCGTGTGGTAATGGGGCAGGCGTGTATGGTAATGGGGCAGGTGTGTGGTAATGGGGCAGGCGTGTGGTAATGGGGCAGGCGTATGGTAATGGGGCAGGTGTGTGGGAATGGGGCAGACGTGTGGTAATGGGGCAGACGTGTGGTAATGGGGCTGGTGTGTGGTAATGCGGCAGGTGTGTGGTAATGGGGCAGGTGTGTGGTAATGGGGCAGGTGTGTGGGAATGGGGCAGGTGTGTGGGAATGGGGCAGGTGTCTGGGAATGGGGGAATGAGGCAGGTGTGGGAACGAGGCAGGGGCAGGTGAAGTAATGGAAATTCTAGCAAGCTTTGTTTCTAGATTCGTTGACTCTACACCCGCAGCTCTATCCTCCCCCTTTTGCTTGCTCTCTCTCTCTCTCTCTCTCTCTCTCTCTCTCTCTCTCTCTCTCTCTCTCTCTCTCTCTCTCTGTCTGTCTCTTTCTGTCCTGTCTCTGTAAAGTAGATCTTCTTTCTGTTATCTGTCTCAGTGTCATCTCTACCTCCTCTCCGTATCACCACTTGTTCTTCGCTCTTCTCTTCTTTCAATGTATCAATATTCTCTCTCCTGTCTGTCTGTCTGTCTGTCTGTCTGTCTGTCTGTCTGTCTGTCTGTCTGTCTGTCTGTCTGTCTGTCTGTCTGTCTGTCTGTCTGTCTGTCTGTCTGTCTGTCTGTCTGTCTGTCTGTCTGTCTGTCTGTCTGTCTGTCTGTCTGTCTGTCTGTCTGTCTGTCTGTCTGTCTGTCTGTCTGCCTGCCTGCCTGCCTGCCTGCCTGCCTGCCTGCCTGCCTGCCTGCCTGCCTGCCTGCCTGCCTGTCTGTCTGTCTCGCTCTCTGAACAAACATGCTTTATTGATAAAATATATATATATATATATAATGTTTAAGTCCTCAAGGAAAATATAATACTTGTACCGACAAAACAGATTTTCAATTAAACATTTCTGAAAGAAGTAGCAGTAGTTAGGCATAAGGAGAAGTGGGTCGGGTGGGGGGGGGGGGTTAAGGGGGGTCAGCGGATGATGATCCTGATGATTTAAAACTGCTTGGCCAGTGCAGTCGCCACAGACTGTGCAATTTAATAAACAAGCAATGCATCAATGCATGCAGGAAAAAGCATGAACAGAGCAGATAGCATCTATTATGTAAGGACTGGGCTAGTGAATAATGAAGAATCTCTGACACTAACACGATTGCATGACCTGAGAGTAAAACATAATGAAGACCGACTATTTCGCCTTTGAGGCCAAGATAGGAGACATTATAACTAAATCTTCATGGAGACCATCTGCACAGGCACATTAAAGTGGCTGCTGCATCGGAAGACTGAGCACCCATAAGAATGCTCAGTTTGCATTGACATGGACTGTGATAAAATAACATGACGTACGGTTTTAATTTTAAATGTTGTCCCCCTCAGAACACAATTCATCGCCTTACCGAGGATTCGAACCTGGGTGTCTCAATTGAGAGTCAATCGTCCTTAAACACGCGGCCAGCTGCTCGTTCATTTCTTGCACAATATAATAAATTAACACACAATACACGGAACTACAACTGAAACACAATATTACATCTAGTGATAGCGTACTTACCATTCTTGAAAGATCTTATCCCCTGACATTAACACTTTAAACATACCAAACACAGAGAGAACACTTCTATAGGTACGTCAAAGAAAGCAGTATTGTGTTGAGCTTAACAAAACAACTACTCCAGTGCCACAAAACGGCCCCTCCAGTAACAAGACATCCTAGCACATAAATGATGCAAAACAATTCCAGTAACTTCTAATACAGAAACATTATCACCCCAGTTACGCAAAACATAGCCACTCCA
This sequence comes from Candidula unifasciata, assembly GCA_905116865.2. Lineage (NCBI taxonomy): Eukaryota > Metazoa > Mollusca > Gastropoda > Stylommatophora > Geomitridae > Candidula > Candidula unifasciata. Next base: position 464,044 of record CAJHNH020003780.1, read on the forward strand.
GTAACGTCTCGCACCTCTCCAGTTACGCCATAAACAGTCACATTTGATTCCACTAAGTTAGACAAGACAACAAAGACAAAACAAAACAAATGAAACCTGGAATCTTGGAGAGTTGCCTGGTCCAAGCTGCGTTTGAATTAATGCTCCCGCTGCTACAGGCACCAATGGGGCTGGTCATAGAAGTAGGTGTACTATGGGTAAATACATCCACGTGACCAGCATCCACAAGTTGGCCAGCTGTCTCTACAGCAGCACTGGCTGGGTATTCTTGAGAGGCATGCACGCAGCTAATCCCCGAAACCGCGCGTTCTTTACTTCGATCAGTAACTTCTGAACACACATCTTCAGCTGATCTAAAATCCAAGTTACCCATTGATGTTTTCTTGAGCACATAAACATCCACAGTAGAGCTTGGTGCATTTCCTCCAGCATCCAGCACTAGGCTAGCTGAAGACGCTTTGTCTTTCTGTTCGCTAACAACGACACTGGAAACTGTGACATGTGTAGGACGTACACATAGCAATGGGCTACAGGGAGCTGCCTCGGACTTTAAATCATTTGCCCCAAGGACAACACCAGCAGCAGAGCTTGAATCTTGTGCACAAGCCCCTACTGGATTTGCAGAGCTTGTCTTCATCTTACTGGAAGGTGTGGGCAGTTTAGTAGCCTGCTTTCTCTTAATAGTCATCACAGGCTGTATGCGTTTCATTGTCTGTAACAGATGACTCTACACTGTGTATACTGTAGATCAAGTATGCTGAATCTGCATGCCTGTTTATATTGATTGTCTGCATATATTGTCTGTTTAATTGTTTGCAGTGTCAACATTTATTGTCTTCATAGACGTGCACATATTGAGAATAAAACTTCAATTACAGATGTTCGGTCTGTCTTAGCGAACACATCAATTTCATATAACAATTTTGATGATGAAGAATCTATGTGTTGTCTCCTTGTGTCTCTTTATCCAGTGTCACAAGAGTTCGGTCCTGAACGAAATAAACACATTATGCAACTCCTTCAATCTAAAGTAATCTGCCAGTGGGGCACCCGTCTCAAAAAAAAATCCAATTAAGGCAGTCAAGATAAATTAGGTGTTCGCTCAGGCATATATCTACACACAATATATCCTCAGTTGGGAGTTCATTACTTTAGATGTAAGAAGTCAACTCTTGACATTTTAGCATTAACATCCACATCATGAAAACTGAATCCGACCACACAGACGTAGCTTTGTAAAGAATTTCTCATCATTTACAAATGCCAGAAAGGGTTACCAATGAGATCTGCAGCGGCATCGCATGAAAACCTGGCGTATAAAATTAAATGGAAAGGTGGCACTATGTGTCACTAGACGTTCAACCCTCGTCCTGTGGAAAGGTGGCTCTATGTGTCACTAGACGTTCAACCCTCGTCCTGTGAAAAGGTGGCATTATGTGTCACTAGACGTTAAACCCTCGTCCCGTGGAAAGGTGGCACTATGTGTCACTAGACGTTCAACCCTCGTCCTGTGGAAAGGTGGCACTATGTGTCACTAGACGTTAAACCCTTGTCCTGTGGAAAGGTGGCACTATGTGTCACTAGACGTTAAACCCTTGTCCTGTGGAAAGGTGGCACTATGTGTCACTAGACGTTAAACCCTTGTCCTGTGGAAAGGTGGCACTATGTGTCACTAGACGTTAAACCCTCGTCCCGTGGAAAGGTGGCATTATGTGTCACTAGACGTTAAACCCTTGTCCTGTGGAAAGGTGGCATTATGTGTCACTAGACGTTCAACCCTCGTCCTGTGGAAAGGTGGCACTATGTGTCACTAGACGTTCAACCCTTGTCCTGTGGAAAGGTAGCACTATGTGTCACTAGACATTCAACCCTCGTCCTGTGGAAAGGTGGCATTATGTGTCACTAGACGTTCAACCCTCGTCCCGTGGAAAGGTGGCACTATGTGTCACTAGACGTTCAACCCTCGTCCCGTGGAAAGGTGGCACTATGTGTCACTTGACTTTAAACCCTCGTCCCGTGGAAAGGTGGCACTATGTGTCACTAGACGTTCAACCCTTGTCCTGTGGAAAGGTGGCACTATGTGTCACTTGACTTTAAACCCTCGTCCCGTGGAAAGGTGGCACTATGTGTCACTAGACGTTCAACCCTTGTCCCGTGGAAAGGTGGCACTATGTGTCACTTGACTTTAAACACTCGTCCCGTGGAAAGGTGGCACTATGTGTCACTTGACTTTAAACCCTCGTCCCGTGGAAAGGTAGCACTATGTGTCACTAGACATTCAACCCTCGTCCTGTGGAAAGGTGGCACTATGTGTCACTAGACGTTCAACCCTCGTCCTGTGGAAAGGTGGCACTATGTGTCACTAGACGTTCAACCCTCGTCCCGTGGAAAGGTGGCATTATGTGTCACTAGACGTTAAACCCTCGTCCCGTGGAAAGGTGGCATTATGTGTCACTAGACGTTAAACCCTCGTCCCGTGGAAAGGTGGCACTATGTGTCACTAGACGTTAAACCCTCGTCCCGTGGAAAGGTGGCACTATGTGTCACTAGACGTTAAACCCTCGTCCCGTGGAAAGGTGGCACTATGTGTCACTTGACTTTAAACCCTCGTCTCGTGGTCATGCTGGGGTTTAACGTCCCTGGTTTCATCAAAATAACATCCCCATAACATCTGCTGAAATCGAATGCTATGTTTCGTAATATCAAAAGCGAAAGCAATAACAAGAACTCCGCAGGCGAGCATGCAGAGCGGGCGTCCACCGATCATCAGTAGAACGATCCATATTCGACGATTGTTTTTGCTGATTTGTTCCTATACAGTTTCGGAAGTTGGGCCGACCTTGTTCTTGACGCCAGGCCTCGATCTTTCCCTGCAGCACTTTATCGACGTTCGGCCAGGAGCAAGACAAAAGGGTGACTTTGCAACAGGTATCGTGAGATTTAGCGTTATATTGTTGCCTTCATGATCAGAGAGACAAGTTTACGGTTGGTTCAGGTGTTAGACGTAGGCATAATACATTCAACTCTGAAAAGACTATCTGTCCTCCAACCCTGAGAAGACTATCTGTCCTATGTGGCTCTAAAACTAAATTACTGGTACAAGTAAAAGACACAAAGCAATCTCACAAACTGCTCAGAAAGGTGACTGACTATCAATCTTTGGAAGCATAAAAGATCGAAACAGCGGACAATGAGAAAGAATTAATAATCTCTTTAAATAATCACTAATCGCTGGCATCATGAGAGCTAAAAGACTGCTAGGACACATAGATAGAACTACATATAACGAACACTTCATACACAAGGGTTTAATAGGAGTAGTTGAACAAGAAGATCGCAGAGATAATTTACTGGCAGACCAGCAAACACTTGGAAATACCAGCTGGAGGATGAAAGCCAACACAGAAACGAATGGAAGCGGCTGAAATTTGCAGCAATGACCCTTAAGTGCTTGAAATGTTGAAGAAGAAGAAGAAGAAGAAGAAAGAAGAAGAAGAAGAAGAAGAAGAAGAAGCAAGAAGAAGAAGAAGAAGAAGAAGAAGAAGAAGAAGAAGAAGAAGAAGAAGAAGAAGAAGAAGAAGAAGAAGAAGAAGAAGAAGAAGAAGAAGAAGAAGAATAAGAAGAAGAAAGAAGAAGAAGAAGAAGAAAAGAAAAAGACAATAAAAAAGTTGTGAAATTACTTGATTTTGCTGTAGAGCAGGTGTTAGCGTACTAATTTTCCAGCCCAGTAACTCTATGTTCAAATCCTCGAGGAGACTATGATATTTGTACCCGAAAAAACAAACTGGCGACTGAACATTTCTTGAAGAACTGGTAGTAGTCAGGCATGAGGTTAGGTGGGGGAGGGAAGGGAGGGGAGGGGAAAGAAAGGGGGGGGGGGGGGGGGTTGAAGCCAGCACATTGTTCCGGGGCCCAGTGACCCAAGGGGTCCCCAGGAGGTGACACGGATTGTTGTAAATGTTCACTGAAGGGATTTCGTTCAATTTTGTGAATTACAGCGAAGAAGGCCTTGCTGTTCTAAACAAATTTTCATTAACGATAATATATCTGTTACAGCATTAAAATCCTGCTCTGGCGATCACTCTACGCGCCTCCCTTCGAAAAATCGCCTCATCCACAGCTTAGGTATTCTTAGTCCAGTTTGCATCAATGTCCAACATACGTTCATCTAAACAGTTTTACTGTTATCACACTTTCAATTTTAATTATTATTCGTATTTTTTTTTTATTATTTTTTTAAAATATTATTACTTTAATTTATCTCTTATCAGTACCATTTATGGATCATTAAAATTTGTATTTCAATTACTCTGTTATTCCTACTATTATATTATATTATATATTAACGATATTTAAAATATTTTTTGCGACTAATTTTGTAGCCTTCGTTTGTTTTATTTCATTCATTCCACATCACATTTTTTATTTAAACTTGCCCACGTGACCTCTTAGCGGTTGGAATACTCTCCTCTTTGCCACCGTTGCGTAATTCATTTCATGTTTGAGAAAAGCCGCCGGCTGAAACGTCTTTATATTGTTTTGTGCACGCTTTTGTGTTTTCTTGGAAAGGCTTGGAAAGCAACTTTGCTTAGCAGAATACATATGCCAATAAATCTCAGTTATAATAACTAATTAGCTTGTGATCGACTTATTATTTTATTCACTTATTTTCTGTGTTTTTCTAATTGTTTTTACACTCATTATCTTTACCAGAAGTAAATGTCATGTTTTTAAGGATATATACAAAAATTTTGAATGTAATTAATAAATGTACATTTATGACATTTTTGACCTATGTGACCATGTGTGGGTGACGGGGTGGGAGAGGTAGGGGCAAAGCAGGAGGCCTGAAAATCCTCAGGGCGGCTATGGTTGTTGTTATTGTTGATGTAGTAGTAGTAGTAGTAGTAGTAGTAGTAGTAGTAGTAGCTGTAGTAGTAGTAGTAGTAGTAGTAGCAGTGATAGTAGTAGTAGTAGTAGCTGTAGTAGTAGTTGTAGCTGTAATAGTAGTAGTAGTAGTACTAATAGTATTAGTAGTAGTAGTATTAGCTGTAGTAGTAGTAGAACTAGTAGTAGTAGTAGCAGTAGTAGTAGCTGTAGTAGCAGTAGTAGTAGTAGCAGTAGTAGTAGTAGTAGTAGTAGTAGTAGTAGTAGTAGGATTACTAGTAGTAGTAGTAGAAGTAGTAGTAGTAGTAGCTGTAGTATTAGTAGTAGTAGTTGTAGTAAAAGTAGCAGTAGTAGTAGCTTTAGTAGTAGTAGTAGTAGTAGTAGAAGCTGTAGTAGTAGTAGTAGTAGTAGTAGTAGTAGTAGTAGTAGTAGTAGTAGTAGTAGTAGTAGTAGTAGTAGTAGTAGTAGTAGTAGTAGTAGTAGCAGCAGCAGCAGCAGAAGCGGTAGTCGTAGCTGTAGTAGTAGTAGTAGTAGTAGTAGTAGTAGTAGTAGTAGTAGTAGTAGTAGTAGTAGTAGTAGTAGTAGTAGTAGTAGTAGCAGCAGAAGCAGTAGTCGTAGCTGTAATAGTAGTAGTAGTAGGAGGAGTAGCTGTAGTAGTAGTAGTAGTAGTAGTAGTAGTAGTAGTAGTAGTAGTAGTAGCTGTAGTAGTAGTAGCTGTAGTAGTAATAGTAGTAGCTGTAGTAGCAGCAGTAGTAGCTGTAGCAGCATTAGTCGGAGCAGCAGCAGCCACAGTTGTAATAGTAGTAGTAGTAGTAGTAGTAGTAGTAGTAGTAGTAGTAGTAGTAGTAGTAGTAGTAGTAGTAGTAGTAGTAGTAGTAGTAGTAGTAGTAGTAGTAGTAGTAGTAGTAGTAGTAGTAGTAGTAGTAGTAGTAGAAAGAGTAGTAGAATGAGGAGGAGCAAAAAGAGGAGTAGCAGGCGAATGCCTTTTGACATTCAACTTAAATCCCTGACTACACTACTTATCTAATAACACTACTTACCTAGCTACACTACTGATCTAATTACACTAATTACCTAGCTAGACTTCTGATCTAATTACACTACTTACCTAGCTACATTACTTATCTATCTACACCACTGATCTATTTTCACATCTTACCCTCTCAGCTAGCACATAGCTCCCTCGCTATTCACTCAACTATCCAGATACGCAAGCATGTCTACACTGAAGTCTATTTTCACCAAACCAGTTGTGTGTTTCCAGAGAAGAGAAAAAAACAGTGATACCAAATATCACTCTGCAATGTCACAGACTGGTACAAAGCAACGACGTATCCGCTTGTTCCACAGGCGATTCTGTCTGTGACAATGTAGCCGACACGACCTTTCTAATCTCCTATATGTAAAGGACACTGACTGTCGCCACTTGCCATTCAGGGTCCCAGGTAAAGAGGTACAGGTGTGAGTGTTACCTGTTAGTGTGATCACATTATTTCACATACCAGCTTCTCTTATGAAATGTCTGCGTTTTGCAGCTCAGGACATAGCAAGATTAAGTTCAATCTCTTTCTTTCATATCGCTTCATGTTTTATAGCTTTGTGTGTCGAGGGAGATATTTGGTTTGACTACTGGCTTCTCTAGCTAGTGCAACCATAAGCTTATCTCGCTGCTCTGGAGTGTCTCTGTCATGTTCCCATATTATTCTTGGTGTGACGGTGTGTTTATCTATTTATAAGGACAGAGAATAACAAACTAAACTAGCATATGCACAGGTTTCGTCTAAGTAGCTCACCTTTGTGCCCGTGTAGGCTGTATGTGCAAACTGTAGAACGTTTCCTGCAAGAACTTCCCTTGCACATCCCATAAGAATGAAAATACTGGCTCAATGAGTCAACACAATTCTCGCCGTTGTATGGAAATAAAAGGCAACTCCTAAAACCAGTCAATGTATTAAAAAGTTCTCTTCTATCGGTGTAAATCATGGAGCGATGACAAAAATGTTTGGTCTATTTTCCTCCAAGTCGCTCTCCTCTTTTAATACATGCCTTATATGGCATGGCGTCGCAAGACCTATATAGGTCGGGCTAACAATTGTATTTACTGTCTTTGTGTACACGTAATTTAAAGTTGGTTGTATGACACCATTTTCTCTTATGACTTCCTTCCTTCCTGTCTGTCTACTGGTCACTCTTACGACCTTCAGTGGCTCTTTGTGTACCAAGCAACGCACCACGGTGCTCACTTTATTTAAGGTTTGGTCTAGCTATAGAGGAAACAACTGGCAATCTATTAACAAATATAGCACAACATTTGCTGTGTCTCTGAAAGTCATACACTGATGCCCTTTTCTCATTGATTAATTTACAAACTGGGTTTTCTACTTTGAAACCATCTAGGATGAAAGAGTCATTCATCTCTTTTCCACACTGATAATTTCTTACGAGACATACAAAATATTATTGGGTGACCTTCGATTGATTTCAGTTTAGTTTAACTTTGCAATAATAGTTTTTATTATTAACACTAATTTTATTGCGTGCTAGATGTGAAACAAAGAGTAATATATCTGACAAAATATGAAAAGTGTAAACAAATACTTACAAGAGAATGTCTATATATGGAAGGGACTGTTTGGAAGGGGAGGGGTGGGGGAAGTTTGGATACTACCTAAAGATTGGGAGGGTGGAGAGGCTAGTAGTTCAAGGTTCTGGCGCCTATGGTCCTAAAGGGGTTTTACCCCCACCCCACTAATGTTGTCGAGGCCCCCAGCTTCCATCGCCTATGTTATTTCCCAGCCTGCCTGACCTCGTCAGTCTCTTATCTTTACGTGAGAAATTGACAATCACTGCGACTTCAAGAGTCGCATCTTGGATGATCACCCAGCAGAGCAACACCAGTACATCCGGTTCACTTGAAAGAGGTTATAAGGCCCCATGGCATAAATCGTTTATTATACAGTCCAGCGCATGTAAGGATTTTTATGAAGTCTATATATTTTACAACACTTGGCAATCGGTGGGTGCTGTGATCAACGTAACACCAGCCGCCTTTCTTTTCAAAGACTATTCCTTGTGCCCATTTTGTTTTACACTTTTCCACAGGGTAATGGAAAGAAAGTACTAGTAATCATTACTTTTACCATACTATCATTTGTGTGTTTGTTAATTTATATCAAAATATTGTAAACCCTAGTTTTCACTTAATACACGTTTGTTTAAAAAAAAAAATTATTAGGTTATGAATCACTACGTGGGACGAATTTTCGTTATTTTGAAACCCCAACCTGGTTGCTGCTGGGGGTCCTAATATAACATAACGGTTGAACGGGGTTTCTAGAACCTCCGCACGGGTGATCCTCATCCGAACGGAGGCACTTTGTGTTAGCAGGTGTTTATCGCTCAGTGTGATGTCCCGGTGGGATAAAATATCGCTCAGTGTGATGTCCCGGTGGGGTAAAATATCGCTCAGTGTGATGTCCCAGTGGGGTAAAATATCGCTCAGTATGATGTTTCGGTGGGGTAAAATATCGCTCAGTGTGATGTCCCGGTGGGGTAAAATATCGCTCAGTATGATGTTTCGGTGGGGTAAAATATCGCTCAGTGTGATGTCCCGGTGGGGTAAAATATCGCTCAGTGTGATGTCCCGGTGGGGTAAAATATCGCTCAGTGTGATGTCCCGGTGGGGTAAAATGTCGCTCAGTGTGATGTCCCGGTGGGGTAAAATATCGCTCAGTGTGATGTCCTGGTGGGGTAAAATATCGCTCAGTGTGATGTCCTGGTGGGGTCAAAAGTCAGTCAGTCTGGATCATCATCATTCAACAAGTCCTTTACAGAAAGTGCTTTCCTCCTGGCACACCTGAAAGTATCCCTTTCCCTAGCCAGCCCTCCAGTCCCATACGCTTTCAATGCCATTGTATCTTTAATATTCTATTTCCATCTTCGCGGTGGTCGACTCCTGCTTTGCTTTTCGCTATCCGCGCTCTGAATATTAATATAAAAACGACATTTCCATGTGGGACGTGATTTTTCTTTATTTTAAAGCCCCACCCTGTCTGTTGCCGGGGGGGGGGGGGGGGGGGGGGGGGGGGTCCTGATAAAACTCAACCTATAGGTTAAACTGGGTTTCTCTGACCGGTCCCAGGTGATCCTCGTGCTAACGGTGGCTCTTTGTGTAACAGAGTGTTTATCCTCGGTGTGATGTCCTTGTGGAGAAAACATCAAGTCAAGGCCCGGGAAACGGAATACAAATCCAACTAGGTGCGGAATTTAACCAAAAATATTCGAACAGAAGAATAGCGGCAAGTCATTTCGCTAACGCTGCTGCAAACTCATTTACAACTACGGCCTGGATTGGGTAGAATTACAATTCGGAAGGGACATAATCTGCAGGGATTTTCATGTCCACCCATTCCTAGCTTCATTCGATTGCTAGGTTATGGCGCTTGAATATGTTGTTTCTCAGTCTAGATCTTAGTTTACACCGGAAAAACCAACGTGCTTTCAACACGTAGAGATTTAGCTCAATGGCTGTAGGGAAGGGATGCAGATTTCACAAGTAGAGATTTAGCACAATGGCTGTAGGGAAGGGATGCAGATTTCACACGTAGAGATTTAGCACAATGAGCTGTAGGGAAGGGATGCAGATTTCACACGTGGAGATTTAGCACAATGAGCTGTAGGGAAGGGATGCAGATTTCACAAGTGGAGATTTAGCACAATGAGCTGTAGGGAAGGGCTGCAGATTTCACAAGTGGAGATTTGGCACAATGAGCTGTAGGGAAGGGTTGCAGATACAGTGAGATCTGTGTAGTGCAGTGATTGACATACACTGTCCAGGTAGAACCACGTTATCCTGAGATCTGGTTTAAGCTCTGAAGACATCAGGGGCGTACACTCAAGGAGAACACAACATTGGATAGGATCCCAGCGGATGCTCGGGGATGAGGGAGGGAGGGGGGGGGGATAACGAAAGAGCACTATCATTTTCAGTGTTAAATATAATAATAAGAGTATAAATAATAATTATTAACAGTAATAAAAGTAATATTAATAATAATAATAACAATAATGTACTGAATAGCAAATATATTTTCGATTTTATAAGCGGGGGGGGGGGGGGGGGGTTGGGTGGTTATCATGTAGCACCAGCATCGTTTGAGTAAATAAATAAAATAATAATAATAATAATGTGTAACAATAATGTAATAAATACATTGGATATATGATGGTATAAGGAGCCACCGTGGCCTAGCGAAAGATGCTCGCCTGCGGATCGAAAGGTCGCGGATTCAGGTCCCGACGAAATCGGACTTTGTTAAAATACAATCTTGGCTCCCAAGTCGAAACAGCCTTAAATGAGTACCAGGTACAGTCATGGGAAGTAGAGGCGGCCGGCGTGATCTTTACCACATCTCCCCTCGAGTACGGATGGAAATAAAATGTATAGATCTAACTTTATATCCCCACTACGCCTGAAGAGTCGGAAAGGGCTCTTTATTTCAGCTTTTACTATGGTAAGTTTGAAAAATAAAGGTTAAAAAAATAGAACAACCACATAAAGGGTCGGGGATAGCTTAGCCCTTATACAAATTCGCCACGCCCGAGCCCACATTGTCGAAAAAAAAAACAAAACCACCCAATAAATTAATAGTAAAGTAGGCAGGGCTGCGAATGGGATTTTTTTTTTGAAAAAACACAGCTAAGCTGAACAAAATCTCAATCAATACGTAAGCAAAAAAAAATAATAATAATAATAAAAAACCCAGATTGTTAACAAGCACACATTTTATAGTTACAAGACGGAAAATTTACCTACTTATATAAGGATAAACTTTTTTTTTAAAAACCCAGATTTCAGAAGAGTCAAATAAAAGCCCAGATCTGGGGGTAAAAACCCGTCATTGGCAGCCCTGAAGGCTTAAGGAAAATGTTCCTGGATTCTGGCTTGTCTTCCCGGCATTACGAAGCGAAGCGTTCGCATCGACTTAGCCACAGAGCCGACCACTTTTTGCAGATACAATGTACCGACAGAGAGAGTGGTTTCCCCTGCGGTTGCTGCAAGCTTTTGGAGAACATCTTGTTAAAAGATGGGAGGCAGACGCCCCCATTAATCAGGTGTGTGCAAAAAACTAGAGTGATATCTAATACTGCTTGTGGGGGTAGAATGAATGAAACACTTTGCAGCAAGCGCACGCCACCACCAAGAAATCAAGGTATAGATGGGAGGAGGGTTCCTCCAGCCTGCTCACAATATTCAAGGAGTAGCGGCCTCAAGGGACGTGTTCCTTGTTTATATCCTTAATACTACTATTATAATTATTTTTTTGAAAAGTATGACAACTCAAAACATATACTTGAAAACAGTGCTATGTAGCTTTTTTTTTTTTTTTGGCTGTGCCTTTTTATGTGTGTTTTGTTGACGCCATGCGCAATCGACAGGATGCAGTTTTTCTTTTCCTGGGGAGGACGATCCAGTTTTTCAGTAGTGTGTGTGTGTTTGTGCGTGTGTGTGTGAGCGTGTGTGTATGTGTGTATGTGTGATTGTGAGTGAGTGTGTAAGAGATCTCAGAGGCTGCAAGAAATTGTTAGACTTGTTTATTATTCGTCCATGATTCACAGCCGTGTGTTAAAACTGTCTCTCTCTAGCATGCGAGAATTCTGGACCTAACCTCCAATGGTATAGATTTATTGGATACAATTTATTTTCTTTCTTTCTAAACATTAGCCGGATTTATATGAGAGACAAAACTGCAAACATAGACAAGTTATTTCAGGTTAACAGAAGGCGAAAAAGATGAAGACGGGTTACATAGAACAGTAAAGGTGTTGAGTCGAGGAATATTCTCACATACATCCGGTCACGTGGATTTCACCCTGAAGTCACAGGAACGTTTCCAGACAATAAATTTACAGAACGGGTAAACGTGGGCTGAAAAGGGGAGGGGGTAAGAGAAACAAATATGGACAAAGACAACTTTAAGACATAAGGGGCTGACAAAAAATACACCTTAATTAAAAAGAAAAACGGCAGATAGACAGACATACATAACAGTGGCTTACAGAATGAAGATATGTGTAGCAGACTGGAGACAAGGCCCACGGATACGAGAGTAAGGAAGGATAGAAAATAGAGTAAAAGGAAGAGAGAGAGAAAGAGGAGGAGAGAGAAATGGAAGAGAGATAAAGGGTAGAAAAAAAGAAAACTGAAAAACAATTGATATTAGGATTAAAAATTGGGGATACATGAAGACAAAAGGTATATAATTTTGGATCATATAAATTAGCTAGCGAGAGTAAAAAGTAAAGTATGTAAAGTAAAGCACCCTTTCCACGCCTTTAGGCGGATAGGGCATATAGGGCTAGACCTATATTTGATAGACCAACGGCACAAGATGGGTGATGTGGTCAGCATCACGCCGGCCGCCTCTACTTCCCGGGACTGCACCCGGTACCCATTCAAGGCTGGGTCGACCTGGGAGCCAAAGTAATTTTTTATGAAAAGTCCTGCTCCGCCAGGGAGTGAACCCGCGACCTTCCGATCAGCGGCGCGCGACTAGCCGCGCTGCCACGGCGACTCGCAGCGGGCGAGCGAGAGAGAGAGAGAGAGAGAGAGAGAGAGAGAGTGAGAGAGAAAGACTATGTAAGAGTGAGACAGGGAGGGAAGAGAGAGAAGGAGGCAAGAGAGTGCGACAATGCATGGACAGAAGACAGAAGATGACTAGAAATAACAGACAAGATGAGAGAAAGTCAGAAGATAGCGAGACCGATAACAGAGAGAGCGAAAATAACAGACAAGATGAGAGAAAGTCAGAAGATAGAGAGACCGATAACAGAGAGAAAGAAATAAGAGACAAGATGAGAGAAAGTCAGAAGATAGAGAGACCGAAAACGGAGAGAAAGAAAATATACAGACAGACAAAAGATATACAATGCAAAGTCTGAATATGAAGGGATGAAAGAAGTAGACAAAATAGAGAGTCATACGATGAACAGGCACAAATATAACGAAGGTAGGAACTTTTATAGGTTTACAAATTGGGCACACGGGCCTGTCATACATTGAGCTCGCCCAAACACTTATCTTTCATTCAGCAATTGTAATTTATGCAAAAAAGCATGTTCTCTTCATATAAATAAATGTAAACTATGAATATTAGGTAATATGGCACTTGGAGAAATAATGGCGAGTCAGACTATGGATACGCGAACAGTAGAAAGGAAGGAAAGAAAATGGCAATATGTAGAGAGACGTATACAAACGAGACCTAAGGCCGACAGAAAACAAAAATGAGATGTGACACAGACACACAAGATACCTGTCAATAGACATATTCTCAACAAAGCAACTCCTTCAGTTTTTAATGGTCACCCTTTATACTTCTTTACTCAAACTATGAATTCAGGGCTACGAACACAGTTTGTGATTATGAAATACCCCGTTCGATTTAGCAAGTGATATGGCAGCAGACAGCTTTGCGTTGATGTCAGCAACGTCGTGGAGTGCCGACAGTTCAGTCAACAACAAATGCTGGGAAAAAATTTAGTCATTTAACTTCAAAAAATGATGCAAAAAAACCCACAATCTGTTGTCTGTTCAGTAAAAATAATTTTTATATAAAAAGTTATACTAAAAAACTTAATCTAATAGAAAGAAGTAAAGAGCTACCTACAAATCATGGGTGTTGGGCAAAATTATTAGTTTTCGTGTAGACTACCCATTTACCATACAACTATACATGTTCGTGCCGTGTACTCCCATCGCATCGTCACGGAGAATTGACATATCACATGAAATATCACAGGAAATATCCCAGAAAAGCCCCTTAAATACTGATATTATTTTAATATCTTTGCTATAGAAGCGTGTGTACTTAGACATCACATGGCACGTTTTTTTGTGTAAGCGAGTATGTGAGTGGACTGGTTATGTATAGGCCAGCTTATATATAGATGTGATATGAATGTGTTATGACGACTGGTAGATTCCTGCTGTACTTGCTCCCTGTGAGTTTATTCCTATTGTACGGGGCTAGCCCACAAGACTACCAGGAAATAATGGTGACTCTCGGGAAAGACCTTGTGACACCTATGGAAAGACTGGCCCCCGGTATCGCCGGGGGGATAAACTGACACCTGGAGACAGATGTCGACTGTGGACCGGGTTGATCACCCCTAACACAGTATAATACCTCCGATTTCGTACAACCACATAGAAATATGCCCCCAGGGCCCTCAGAAAAGGGGGGGGGGGGAGAATGAAGGGCCCAATCAAATTGATTCTCTCGGTGACGACTATGCTAGCCCCCGGACTCAGATACTCGCCCAACGTCCGGGCTGGCTCTGTACGGGGTTGCATGGCCTGCGAACGCATGCCAAAAGAATGAAATGCGAGGGTGCTCCACGCAGTAAACGCCGTCGCAAAACTACTACTCCTGTGGTAGTTTCTGAGTCGTCAGGGAATGACGGGCAGTGTGAACCCCACTCGCCCGGAGAGGCCCATGACGTCGACTGCGGAGGAGCACGTTTGATGATTTCTGAAGAAGTGCGTTCCATGATCAGGTTTCCACCTGCGAGCGATAAGGTGGTGTGGTGTAAGTTGGAGGCTACATTGTGTGAGATACTCAAACATGATTTAAACAAAAAGTCGTTAGGCGACAAGCTTACAAAATTCGGTAATGCAATATATGAACACTGCTCCCGCGAGTTCGGGACAGTGGAGAAGGCACAGCCGGGTGCCAAGCAGAATACTAGCAGGAGGCATAGGGACATTCTGAAGTGTCGGGCAGACAAGAATGCCCTAAGAAAACGGTTCAAAGCCGCTACAGGCAGCGAACGAGAGGGGCTGTACGAAGTCTGGTTGCATTTAAAGAACAGACACAGTGCCCACTGTCGCGCTGAGCGTTTCTGTGCCAACAGACGGAGAACCAAAAGGGAGCGAGAGAAACTCTTTAGGGACCCGTATCAGTTTGCTCGAGGTCTATTCGAGCAACCGAAGTCTGGGACTCTGGTTGTCAGTCAGGAAGAGCTTGAGTTACATCTACGCAAGATGTACTCTGACAAAAAGAGGAGAGAGCCTCTCGATGACAATCCAGAGATCCTTAGCGGCCTCAAGCAGCCTGAGTTGCAGAAGGTACCATTTAAAATGATACCTCCCCTTTGGTCTGAGGTTGAGGAAGTTGTGAAAAAGGCCAGCGGCAAGTCTGCCCCAGGTCCGAACGGTGTTCCGTACGTTCTTTACAAGCGTTGCCCGAAAATCCTAAAAATGCTTCACGTCTTGTTGAAACAAGCGTGGATCCGTTAACACATATGTCCAGAATGGCAGAAGGCGAATGGGGTCTACATTTCCAAAGAGCAGGACTCGAAGAGTCTTTCCCAATTCAGGCCCATCTCGCTGTTGAATGTCGAGGGTAAGATATTCTTCTCGGTTATGGCTCGCCTGCTCACACAGTATCTGATGGCTAACAAGTACATAGATACGAGTGTTCAGAAGGGTGGTATTCCGGGCGTTCCTGGGTGCCTTGCCTTGAACACGCGACCATGATTTGGGAGGCTATCCAGAGAGCCAAGCATGAGATAACTCAATTGCACGTGATTTGGTTGGACTTAGCCAACGCCTACGGGGCATTCCCCCATAGGCTACTGTGGCGAGCCCTTCGCATGTTCCACGTACCGGCACAGATTAATGATATGATCGAGCAATATTTCTCTAAGTTCGCTTTGCGCTTCTCTACCTCGACGTTTACCACGAGATGGACTGAGTTGCAGATTGGGATAGCTATGGGGTGTACGATCTCACCTATACTGTTTGTCATGACCATGCAGATCATGTTAGACGAGGCGGCCCGCTACGGACAAGGCCTTCAAATAGGGGATCACTGGATGCCGCCACTACGCGCATTTATGGATGACACGACTATTATAACGGGCAGCGAGGAGTCTACCCGCACGATCCTGAAAAGATTGGACGCGGTGGTCCAATGGAGCGGTATGAAGTTCAAACCGCAGAAGTCGAGGAGTCTGTCAATCCATAAGGGCAAGGTGTCGGCAACCAGTTTTACGGTGGCAAGGAACAAGATCCCTACGGTTCTGGAGGAACCGGTGAAGAGCCTCGGTCGCGTTTACGATTCGAAGTTATCTGATAGAGCGGAGGTCCGGCGAATACACGAGTCATTGGCTACAGGCCTGCTCGCGATCGAGCGATGCAGGCTGGTCGGGAAATTCAAGGTATGTTGTCTCCAATTCATATTGATTCCGAAGCTGCTCTGGCCACTGTTAGTCTACGAGGTGACGATGAGAGGAAAATAAACACAGCCTTAAGAAAGTGGATTGGTGCACCGCCTTGTCTGACCGACGTGGCTCTGTATTGTAAGCAGGCTAAGCTGGTACTCCCGTTCAAATCGATAACCGAAGAGTTTAAAGTCGGCAAAGTAAGACTTGCCATGCTCTTGCGCGAGTCTTCAGACCCAAATGTCATCGCTGTCCAGCCCGCTCTAAAGACTGGCCAGAAGTGGAGAGTCCTCGATGCTATAGAATCTGCCCAGAATGCACTAAAATTGAATGAGATAATGGGATACACTCAAACCGACCGTCGAGGCCTAGGGCACGGAAAGGTCAATTGGTGGTCAAAGGCCTCAGCCAAAGAGCGCCGAGACATGGTAATACAAATGGTGAGGGACAGCGAAAACGAGGTTCGGGTTCAGAAAGCAGCCCAGCAGTCGCAGCAGGGCCATTTGGTCAGCCTGGAGAGCGCATTGCCAAGAATACTCACATGGGGTGAGATCTGGCGGATGACCCTGCTGCGACTGAGCTTTATCGTTCGTTCGGCGTACGATGTATTACCGTCCGGTGTTAACATGGTTAAATGGTCTGCGACTAACGATCCGACTTGCCCGTTGTGTAAAGCGAAGCAGACCCTAGAACACGTCCTGTCCGCGTGCAGGAAAGCCCTAGGTCAAGGCCGATATACCTGGCGACACAACAAGGTGCTAAAAGAGTTAGCAGCCGTTGTTGACCAGGCTAGAATGAGGGCTAACGCCAGAGTCAGTTCTACCATCGTCACCATTCGTTTCCTCAAGGCTGGGCCGGTTCCAAAAGGTAAGGTCAACCAAAACGCATTCGCTCCATCTGTGCTAGACTATGCGTGGGACTGGTTACTGGCGGTTGATCTGCCAGGCCATAAAAGGTACCCCGAGTTAATCCGGAAGACCGGCCTGCGACCTGACATAGTTCTCCACTCTGCGCAAAAACGGCAGCTCATCCTGATTGAGCTGACTGTCCCGTATGAGTCGCCTATGGAAGAGAATCACATGTATAAGCTCGAGAAATAGTGATTTAGCAGCCGGTCTGAGGAGAAACGAGGCGTACACGGTACGGGTCTTTGCCGTCGAAGTGGGTGCGAGAGGCCTCGTTTCCACTTCACTGTACAATGTGGTTAAAGAACTAGGATTGCGCGGTAATGAACGGAAACGAACACATAAAAAACTGGGCGAGACAGCCGAAAGGGCCTCGAGTTGGCTTTGGACGCAACGGAACAACGTAGGTGATGGGCCTCGGTGAGCTGGTCCGGGTGTCTAGCGGAAAAGAGTTTTTCATCCCTTGAAAGTCCATCGTGTCCGAATTGTCTGCCAGTAATCCTCTGCCACCTGCTAGCAAAAGTCCAACATGTGTCCGGTAAACCAACCTGCTAACAAAAGTCCAACATGTGTCCGGTAAACCAATCGTAAGCTTGTCGCTCGGTCGTCCAGGTACGCTGACTGTTCTAATTAGGCTGCCGCGACGACTTCTTATCTCACAGTACCTTCTGCAAATCACCAAGTCGTCTTGTCCCTATCCGAAAGAAAAACACCATCCGGTAATTTCGTGCAGCAGGGTACCAGCCCTGAGCTTCATGAACTCAGGTGGGCCGACCTCCGAAAGTGTCTAGGAATCGTGGGCCGAAACACTTGTCGACGAGGATAATTTCTACTGACGACTGGTAGATCCCTGCTGTACTTGCTCCCTGTGAGTTTATTCCTATTATTAGAGAATGAATGTGCGAGTTAGTGAATAAGTTTGCAAGTTAGTGAATGGGTGTACGAATTAGTTAAAAGGTGTGCGAGTTAGTGAATGAGTGTGTGAGTTAGTGAATGAGTTTGCTAGTTAGTGACTGAGTGTGTGAGTTAGTGAATAAGTTTGCAAGTTAGGTAATGCCTGTGTGAGTTAGCGAATGAGAGTTCGAGTTAGTGAATGAGAGTAAGAGTTTGTGAATGAGAGTAAGAGTTTGTGAATGAGAGGGCGAGTTAGTGAATGAGAGTGCAAGTTATTGAATGAGTGTGTGAGTAAGTGAATGAGTGTGCAAGTTAGTGTATAAGTTTGTAAGTGTGCGACTTAGTTAATAAATTTTTAAGTGTGCGAGTTAGTGAATGAGTGTGCCAGTTATTGAAGGAGAGTGCGAGTTAGTGAATAAGTGTGCGAGTTAGTGAATGAGTTATGAGTTAGATTATCTTCACAGCACTCCGGACACATCCATAGGCGATCAGATTCCCCTCTCAACATATTTATCAGCGTCGCGCGGTTAATATTGCGTCCTTCGTGTGCGTCCGATGTGCTTCTCATGCTTGGTTGTGCCGATCTTCACTCCCAATTCGCATATTTTTAGCAGTTATGTGGACACGTTGCTTCCAAAATCCTCAGAACGTCCTATCTCTCTAAGGTCAATGACAATGTCTGTGTGATCCATGTGCCAGCCATCTTCAATGAATGCAGCACCTGCCAGTCTATTAGCTATTTCATTGCCAACAACACCTGCATGCCTTAGGACGAATATGAAGGTAACTGCACACACATAAGGTTTTGCAATGACTCAAACCACTGTCTGCGTAACCAGTCTGCCTCGACCCGCCAGATCATGCTCAAAGAGTGTGTAAGCGAGTATGTAAGTGACTGGTTATGTATCAGCGAGTTTATTTTTGAATGTGATATGAATGTGTTAGAGAATGAGTGTGCGAGTTAGTGAATGAGTGTGCGAGTTAGTGAATGAGTGTGCGAGTTAGTGCATGAGTGTATGAGTTGGTCAATGAGTGTGCGAGTTAGTGAAAAAGTGTGCGAGTTTGTGAATGAGTGTGCGAGTCGGTGAATGAGAGTGGGAGCTATTGAATGAGTATGCGAGTTACTGAATGAGCTTGCAAGTGTACGAGTTAGTGAGTGTGTGAGTAAGTTAATGAGTGTGCAAGTTTGTGAATC
The DNA here is from genome assembly GCA_905116865.2 of Candidula unifasciata. Lineage (NCBI taxonomy): Eukaryota > Metazoa > Mollusca > Gastropoda > Stylommatophora > Geomitridae > Candidula > Candidula unifasciata. The sequence goes on from CAJHNH020003780.1 coordinate 483,151, forward strand.
AGTGTGGAGCTACTGAATGAGTATGCGAGTTAGTAAATGAGTTTGCAAGTGTACGAGTTAGTGAGTGAGTGTGTGAGTAAGTGAATGAATTTCTAAGTGTGCGAATGAAGTGGTTTGTAAGGCTGTGAATGTGTTTGAATGCATGAGTGTGGGCGCGTGTGTGTATATACGCGTGCATCTAACTCTGTGCGTGCTTGTATGGTGTCCCTTCATAGGCAAATATCATTGACCTCTTCCTGACATTCAGTAGCTTCAAAACCAACGATTCACTGCTAATGGCGGAACGGAAGGGAAAAAAGGGGGGGGGGGCGGGTGTAACTTTGTATCACTGGTCTGTCTTATTCTTCTGCTCAATTTGATAGCAGCCCAGTCGCGACAGACTGACTGATGGGTCGATCTGACTCTACACCCCGACAGTGGACTGCAGGTAAATTTTGTAATCGCTCAAAGATACCTGTGTTATAGAGCTGAATAAGGCTTCTGGGATTTGCTTCTGTTGGACTCTCTTCCTTGATGTGTTCGTGTTACGGACAGCATTATTTCGGGAGGGGAACAACGACCTATCTGAATGTCTGCCTGCCTGCCTATCTGCCTGCCTGTTTGTCTGCTAGCATGTCTGTCTGTCTATCTGCCTGTCTATCTGCCTGCCTGTCTGCGTGCCTGTCTGTCTGCGTGCCTGTCTGACTGCGTGCCTGTCTGTCTGCCTGCAGGTCAGTCACGTCACCAGTGATTTATTAGGGGTTAATTATTTTAGTGGTCTCATAAATATATTGATGTTACCTGTAGCAATAAACAGGTTACTTTAAATTTATCACCACACCAGAACGAAACAAAACTTCCACTTGAAGATATCCCACTAGAGACGCTCCCGGCTTCTGAAGCCGAAGGGGGAGGGGCTGGTGGGTGGGTGAGACTTAGTCCCAACAGCTACCTAGAAAATGTAAACGGTCTGTTTCAAAAGTTGTGTCCTCACACTTTATCAAATACCTCGAAAACTCCTGACCGATTCAACACCATTGTTTGCATTTGGCCTTAGATTTCTCTTGTCCTTATGATTTAGTCATTTACTAATTGCAAAGCTGCTGCTATTTTTTTAAAGTGGCGAATTTATTTTTTATGGGACTTAAAATTTGAATGTTATGTGAATAGTAGAATATAGAGAAACTGACATCGCTCTGGGGATTGTTTGGAAATCAGTTTTGATGTGCAGCGATGCTTGGTAATTATTTTGATAGCCTATCCCACATACGACAAATCCCCAAGTCGCGGTAGGCCAACGCTGGAGATGACCATCTAAAGCGAAATGCATTTGAAAGGCGTGCAGTTAGATGCCTAAAACAGTTTTCGTTTATTGATAAAAGGTAAACTAAAACCTAAATGTATGTTTACATTGAATTTTCAAATAAAAACCCATCTCACAAAGCCATAATTATTAACAGGCTGTATGCCACATTTCAATAACCTATGCCAAACGGTTACCAACTTACAAGATTTTGACTGAGTGACATTCAACCACATGAGGACAGCAGAACGAACGATTAACACCCGGTGACACAAAGTGCCAACATTCAGATGAGAATTCCCCATGCACAAGGAGCATAAAACACGCTTAACAGTTAGGTTATATTAGGGCCCCCGGCGGGGATAGGGCTTAAAAATAATTAATTAAAAAATATGTCCCATAATTAAAAAATAAAGTATTGCATGTCTGTAAAATTGGGCACGACATCTTAAACGGACTTGAATATGAAATAGAGGGATAAATTATCAGTTTACCCACGCATAGTTCTTTCAAATATTTTTGATCATTTCATATTATATCAGGTATAGTACTATATATCTTTGCCATTCAGCGGGTATTATTAGTATTATTTTATCTTCACCATCGCATCAATTTCCTGTTGGGCTCTTCCCCAAACATACAAACGGTCAAGGGTCCGGGGCTATCTGAGGCCTCGCCTTCCTCCTTTGTCCATGCTTTCAATGTTAGCACGCCCCTGTTGACTCTAAACTAGTTCAGTCCCTTGACCTACAGTTGCATTTGATTGTTGTTGAATTTGTACGTCAGTTATAAATGATTCAATTGTTTGCCTTATTTATATAATCGTTTGTGTAGTAGGCACCGGACGAGTTACAGCGAAATATGCCAGGCAATAAATTGTGCAATCTATTGTTTGTGTCTTCTTTGTTCAGATTCCCAACGGGGAAACCATTGTTGTGCAGATGTGTTAGCATTAACTTATGTTGGGACGGCAGCCGCGGTAACTCATTTGCCAGCACACTTGCTTGTCAGGTCAGTGATCCAATCCGATCAAGTCCGGAATTTTCGGAAATATAGCCAGCCAGGTCAAGTTTTAGGAAATATGACCACGTTCAATCTTCTGTTAACAATCTTGGTTATAACTGTGGTCTTGGTTTATTTGTGAAAAGTTTAATGGCTGAGGCAGTTTTTGGTGCCAATGTTATTGGCCTATTGTCCCCTTCTTTCACCCTTAATTCTTTATGTGTAATTGTGACGTTTTAAAAAAATGCAGTGAGGCTCTTTAATGCAAGAATAATGTGCTTCAAATTATTGCCATCTTCAAAGATGCCGTTCAAAACCTAGTCTAACTTCCAAATAAGTCTTCTTTTATCAGAAAAAAACATTTTACACCAAACAGATATTACTCTAGAAGGCGCAACAATGATTATTATCAGTAGGCAATGCTAACATGCTTTGTAATTCCGTGGTGCCAGGTTTGATCCTAGTTGCAGACGGTTTGGCAGCTTGTATTTGGTTCAACAATGGTAATGTTTAAATATCGTTTAAATGCAATGGCAAACTACTGAACGTAAAAGTGTCTAGTGAAACTGCAGACAGATTGCCAGATTAGCTCTACAACGTCCTTCAAAGGACAGACAGGCAATTCTGTTCATGCTACAATGCTACTCTAAGCCTAGAATTCAAAACTAGACTTCTATTTAGACATAGGAAAACACCTTAATCACGACTTAACTCAGCCATTACTGTAATACGTGCAGAACAACTATTCACATCCGTGTTGTCACTGAAGAATTGAGTACGTACTGATAGTAAGTTCTGGAGTATCCAGTCTCCAGCCATCAAACCATTTTGTTTAAATAAAAATATAATTCACATAAATAAAATATAACAACAAACCAGTTGCTTACACAAATTATCCTCGCAAAGAAACATTTTTGACGAACAAAATTCACACGAATCGAAATTCTTGACTTCCTGTGTGAACATAGAGAAAACATCTAAGACAGTTTCTAGGGATGTTTTCAGGTTAATTGAAAATACATTCTCAAGATCTGAAGATCAACACACATGGTGGGAAACAGGTGAAAATGATGTGCACCTTCAGGTAAAAAAAAGCTGTTTGTGTGTATCTCCTCGGCCAGGTCTGTCTAGGATGGAGGTTCTGTGATAAAACATACTTAATATCCGCTATTAAGGTCCTGTGGGAATTCGAATCTTAGGAGGTAATTTCACTGTAGCCCGACGTGCCATAGTAAAGATTTATGAGTTTGAAGGCGTGTTGTGACTGGAGGGTGCACACTCAGAGATGGTTAAATGTGCTGATCTTTCATATCCTTCACTTCATATCCGTTCTTCTTACCCTGTCCCAACTTTCTCCACCTCTTTCTTCGTATAGGAGAAGGAAGACGGAAGGAGAAGGAAGACGGAAGGAGAAGAAAGACGGAAGGAGAAGGAAGACGGAAGGAGAAGGAAGGCGGAAGGAGAAGGAAAACGGAAGGAGAAGGAAGACGGAAGGAGAAGGAAGACGGAAGGAGAAGGAAGACAGAAGGAGAAGGAAGACGGAAGGAGGAGGAAGACGGAAGGAGAAGGAAGACAGAAGGAGAAGGAAGACGGAAGGAGGAAGAAGACGGAGAAGACAACGACGAAGAAATAGAAAAAGGAGAACACACACAAACATCATTGTGCAGACATGAACTTTCTCTTGTCTAATGCTCACGGACATGTAAACAGGTTGCCTTGTGTAGACGATAGATATCGTACAAACAGCAAGAACTGGCGATACACGACATGACTTACCGACATTGGAGCACTGATATCCAAAGTGGGGCACACCGTTCCTCCTGGACCGTTGATCACAACCTGTGGTGCTCATGTAATAATTCATTTGACCTAATTTTCAGTAACATATTGCCTGTAATCATGTCAGAAGATGCACAGTGTAACCAAATCGAAGATGTCTTCCGTGAACTGATTTCTTAACACTTCAAACGGTTTGGTTAACAAGACGGCCACGTACGAAGCTAACACTGGCAGAAATGCTGTATTGTCTCCAAAAGAAGACGAAAATCGTTGAAAAAGATTTAGAAAAGCAAGTTGACGCTAGAAGCAGCCATGTAAACAGACAAGTTACATTTAGACACGATTCGTCTACGCAAAGTCACGAACACAATCAACATCACGTGGGTTCGAACGTTTGTGTTCGCCAAGGGCATCTGAGTGGCCGAGTGAACAGGAACTCATTCGACTTGATTCATGTATTTAGCCATGTCCCTGCCGGGGGGGGGGGGGGGGGTGGGGGGTAGGGCGACTTAGATCAAGCACAGACTTGTTGACTTTATTCGGTCACCACTGGGAGTTAGCTACTTTACAGCTTCGCTTAGTTTTCGTCTTCTACACACGGTTTCAGCTGTTGTTATCATCATTATGTGCCTTGCCGACACGCATGGTCCACTATTTCACACGGTCATCAGTCTTGATGATTGTGTGAGATGTCGGATCATAATCACAGTCTGCATGATTGTGTGAGATGTCGGATCATGATCACAGTCTTGATGATTGTGTGAGATGTCGGATCATAATCACAGTCTGCATGATTGTGTGAGATGTCGGATCATAATCACAGTCTGCATGATTGTGTGAGATGTCGGATCATAATCACAGTCTGCATGATTGTGTGAGATGTCGGATCATAATCACAGTCTTCATAATTGTGTGAGATATTGGATGATGATCACAGTCTTGATGATTGTGTGAGATGTCGGATCATGATCACAGTCTTCATGATTGTGTGAGATGTCGGATCATGATCACAGTCTGCATGATTGTGTGAGATGTCGGATCATGATCACAGTCTGCATGATTGTGTGAGATGTCGGATCATGATCACAGTCTGCATGATTGTGTGAGATGTCGGATCATGATCACAGTCTTGATGATTGTGTGAGATGTCGGATCATGATCACAGTCTGCATGATTGTGTGAGATGTCGGATCATAATCACAGTCTTGATGATTGTGTGAGATGTCGGATCATGATCACAGTCTTGATGATTGTGTGAGATGTCGGATCATGATCACAGTCTTGATGATTGTGTGAGATGTCGGATCATGATCACAGTCTTGATGATTGTGTGAGATGTCGGAGATGTCGGATCATGATCACAGATCACTGCATGATTGTGTGAGATGTCGGATCATGATCACAGACCTTCTCTAACCCGTAGACGGTTCTTCGCAGCGTTTGTCCTTGCGAGATTGGTAAGGTTTCCTCAAGTGATTCCTCGAGGCCAATGTTTAACCTATACAATGTCGTCGTCTAGCCGATATGGTGGTCCCTGGACCACGGTGGGAAGGCCCGACTCCATGTTGGAAATAAGTAGAGGATCCTTTCCACGCCTTCGAGCGTATTATGTGAATAGAGCTAGACGTATATTTTATAGACCAAACGGCACTTGGTGGGAGCCAAGTTCTTTTTTGAAAAAAGAATGGTCCCTGTCAGGTCCTGAACCCACGACCTTCCAAACCGTAGACCAGCGTCTAGCCGATAGACCACGGCGACTCCGTCCATGTATGTACAATCGTCAGTTATGGTTACTGTTAGATTCAAGGATGCTACAGGACAGGGACATTCATGGCGAAGGCGAAGCCACAACATGAGAACACTGCTTGCAAACAGGACACAGGAATGGCGATAAACGATGGAAAGTAAAACACACTGGAAATGATGGCTCAATAAACTTTCAACACGCTGAAAACAATCAACAAATGACAAGCCTAAAAACAGCAGTTGTAGAGTTGTAATGTTACTGCTAAATGAACAGCGACTGGTACTATCCCTACCCACGCCCCCCCCCCCCCCCCCCCCATTTTTTTTCTTCCCAATCCAGACTATGGAAAATCTAGAAACTCCCAAGGAATTCCCCACCAAATCTCACAGGCACCGATATGAGGTGAAAAAGCTCAAAAGAACCCATCCGAATCTTACGACTAGTCTTTGGACCCATCAGAGATGCTAACAGCGGGAATGGAGAGTGAGAAGCAACAGCGAAATTCATAATCTGTTTTAATGACCATTGATCACTGGCATCGTGAGAGCTAATAGACTGAAATGGTTGGAGCATACTGAAAAAATGTTAGATGACAGAGAATTAAAAACTGTATACACAAGGGGGATAAATGGTCGAAAACCACGAGGGAGACCAAGAAGACGATGGAGAGATAATGTTCAGACAGACCTGCAAACACTTGGTGTTACCAACTGGAAAGAGATGGCCAACCAGAGAACGAACGAACGAACAAACTTTATTTTTAAAGGGTTACAAATTGGGCACTCAGGCCCGTCTGACATTCGGCCCTTCTGAGCACTCATTTTTGAGAGTACCAATGCCTGTTATCAATAATGCATGAATTCTTTTTTTTTTTTTTTTTTTTTTTGAAGCTATTGTTCAGTTTCGTCCTTTTTAGGACGAAATTTTTTGTTATTTGAAGCCCCACCCTGGCTTTTGCCAGGGGCCGCAATATAGGCAGGCCATAAATATGATCAAATGTCTGAACGCGGTTTCTGGGACCTCTCCACGGCGATCCTCATCCATATGGTGGCACTTTGTGTCATCGGGTGTTTATCGCTTGTGTGATGTCCTGGTGGGGTAGAAAGTCAGTCAGACTGGATATAATAAGGAAATAAAAATTATAGAATAGTGCATACACACATCATGTGTACACAATCGTACACACTCACACACACGTATACATACTCCTACGTTCTCATACATGCACACTCATATACAGACATGCGTACACACGCATCTACATACATACACAAACAAAAAACACACACATAGAGAGACATAGAGATTTTTTTTTATAAGGAGTAGAAAATTATAGGGAAGAGAAAAAGTTGGTAAGAAACAACAATTAGTTTATGTTAGCTTTACAAAATCGATCACAATAAACAAACAAAGGACGTTGCGGCGATTAGCCTTCATCAGCACATAAGGGACAACACAGTACACATACACAAATAGGCTCTAACTATGAAGTGACTACATAGGACTCTAATGTATAGAATAAATGATACTCATCTAGTATCCCTGGCGAAAAAACTTCGTTCAATGAAATGACGGTCAGCCTAAATACCTCCAACGCGCAGGTAGGGGCAAAAAAAAAGGACGGGTTTGACGCCAACAGCGTACACTGAGTGTCTAAGGAGGGAGGGAGGGGTTGGCCTATAGGGCGTAATCGGGGTTGGGTTGTGGGGATGACATTAGTCTATCCGCATGGAATTAAAGTGGTGCCTATGCTTGCAAACAAATATCGACAGACAGACAGACAGACAGACAGACAGACAGACAGACAGACAGACAGACAGACAGACAGACAGACAGACAGACAGACAGACAGACAGACAGCTAGACAGACAGCTAGACAGACAGCTAGATAGATAGATAGATAGATAGATAGATAGATAGATAGATAGATAGATAGATAGATAGATAGATAGATAGATAGATAGATAGATAGATAGATAGATAGATAGATAGATAGATAGATAGATAGATAGATAGATAGATAGATAGATAGATAGATAGCTAACTAGCTAGCTAGATAGATAGATAGATAGATAGATAGATAGATAGATAGATAGATAGATAGATAGATAGATAGATAGATAGATAGATAGATAGATAGATAGATAGATAGATAGATAGATAGATAGATAGATAGATAGATAGATAGATAGATAGATAGATGGATGGATGGATGGATGGATGGATGGATGGATGGATGGATGGATCGATGGATAGATCGATAGATCGATAGATCGATAGATCGATAGATAGATAGATCGATAGATAGATAGATAGATAGATAGATAGATAGATAGATAGATAGATAGATAGATAGATAGATAGATAGATAGATAGATAGATAGATAGATAGATAGATAGATAGATAGATAGATGGATGGATGGATGGATGGATGGATGGATGGATGGATGGATGGATGGATGGATGGATGGATGGATGGATGGATGGATGGATCGATCGATCGATAGATAGATAGATAGATAGATAGATAGATAGATAGATAGATAGATAGATAGATAGATAGATAGATAGATAGATAGATAGATAGATAGATAGATAGATAGATAGATAGATAGATAGATAGATAGATAGATAGATAGATAGATAGATAGATAGATAGATAGATAGATAGATAGATAGATAGATAGATAGATAGATAGATAGATAGATAGATAGATGCTTCTCTCTTACTGTCAGCTATCAAATAGAGACAGTAAGGATGCTTGTTATACAAAAGTAATCAGTCGAGCCCGAGAGTAAGACTGGTAACTACCAGAGTGTAAGGGTGCGATGAAGGGATAGATGGGAAAACAGCATGTGTGGATGGTGGTGTGGATAGGCGAGTGTGTCCTGGATAGATGGGTGGGTAGATGAATGGATGGAATGATGGATGACTGTATTAGTGGATGAATGGAATGGTAGATGGATGGATAAGTGGGTAGATGGATGGATGGAATTATGGATGACTGTATTAGTGGATGAATGGAATCGTAGATGGATGGATGGATCGACCAAATATGAGATGAGGTAAAAACATGAGTCTAGTAACACAGTGCTTCTCTCTTACTGTCCGCTATCAAATAGAGACAGTAAGGGTGATTTTTATACAAAGAATTTTTCGAGCCCAAGTGCAAGGCTGGTAACAGCCAGAATGGAAGGAAGCGGTGAAAAATAGCGTTGAGTGGATGGTGAGATAAATGGTGTGGGTAGATGAATGGGCGGGACGATGGTTACGTTCGTAGATAGATGCAATAGTAGATGGATGGATGGATCTGCCTATATGTATGCTGATGTATTATTATATGTTGCTTTGTTTTAGTATCCAGAAGCCATGAGTTGTTAATCCTTAGGCTCGGTATTATGGATATCGCAACCCTTCTGCCTTGATTCCATTTTAAATACCGTAAAACTAGGAGAAATGTGGCTTATATGCCTACCCCCGGAAGTGAACCCGGACCACGAGGAGTTCGTCACCCGCTCACCGCGCGATCCGGTTTAGCCAACTACGCTAGAGAGCCGGGGATTTAAACAGGTCCAAACAAGGGTCTCATTCTGTGATGCTTCTCTGTTACTGTCATCAAGCAAGTAAAGACAGTAAGGGTGATTGTTATACAAAGTATCAATCGAGCCCACGCGCAACAACATCGTGTTGCCTGAGATACCTGCTGTGTAGGTAGCCGAGACTAGTGATGGATTGTACATCGGGTATGTGTGCAAAGAAACGTGGGGAGCGATGAATGGATGGACACATCGAATAATAGGCTGAGTGGATTGGGATGAATGAATGATATGATATATGGGTGGACGAGAGGATGGATGGGTAGATGGAAGGATGTATGGATGGATGGGTAGAATGTATGTTAATCTGACATCGCGTGAACAAGGGTCTAGTGATGCAGTGCTTCTATCTGACTGTCAGATGTCACACAGAGACAGTAAGGATGATTGTTATTCCCAATATCTGTCGAGTCAGAACTGCATACCCCCAGTGTGTACACATGAAGGCGGGAGATATCTACAGCAATGAACCTCAATGGCTCGAAATGCTGAAGAAGAAGAAGAAACCATCCGACTAGACAGAAAATGCAGACAACAAAGTCCGACCGCTATGGAGACATAAATTCAGGCCTTAATTTTCGATAACTTGGGGATACTGTCATTTACACAGATAAGTTTGTTGTCCGTCATATGAGAGAGGCTCCCGGACTCCTGCGGAGCAGGTTGGACGAAGACTTGTAAAGCAAGATTCTGTTGATTTTACCTTGACTACAAGTAGTCTGACTACTGAGGTCTTTGCAGTGACCACAGACACTTACCGGCGTTTGTTTTCTCTGTGACTCAGTTTCTTAGGGAACATCTAGAAATGTCTGCGAACAACAAGTTGAAAAAAAAACTGGATTTACGTATAAACAGAGGCAGAAGAAATTATACGAGTCTGTAGAGAAACTTCTGCGTTCGCCTTTCAAAGGGTGGCACGTTTTGTTGTGGTTCACAGTTAGGCGGTGCTATCTGCACCTTGTCGTAAAAATATCCGATTTAAACTAGTCGCCTTTTGTGACATGATTGTTAATCAAGAGTGGGTCTAACCCTTACCAAAAATTGGGGTCATAGAACCCACAAGGAGACTGTAGCACAGAGTGAGAAATGTGGCAGAGTTCCAACAGCCTTTGACGATTTTGTTAATTTGGTCAGACTCACCGACAATATTCTGAGCAGCTGAAGGTCCAAGGAATTTATAAAAAGGCTTGTACTTTGCTATGCGGTCTCTCTGGCGTGTGTTTCGGATGGCAGTGGTCAATGCCCTGTGTTGGTTGATGCTGGCAGCACGTCGCCACATCACGACGCAGGTGCGATTGGGCCGAGATAGAGAGTGTTGCTTGTCGATTATGGCTGTGGGGTATTCCTTAGTTTCGTTTAGACGTACATTTTCTACCACAGTTAAACTGTATGGGTAGATATATCAGTGTGTATCATTGCTCTGAAATATTTGATTTTATGTCGCTAGAAGCAAACTTTCATTTATGCTAGCTGGTGCTTAATGCGTGGCCTGTGTAGACAGGATGTTGATCGTTAATCTATTGTTATTTGTGAACCAAGCTGATTTTACATTAATTAGGTGAAATAAACAGATGTTCAATGTGATAATTATAGTTCCAGGTATTGGATTAGAGTTAGGTATTTAATGGTGTCTAGTTTTAATTGTACTGCTGATTTGATTTTACATAAAAGTTTTCATGGCTGGGCTAGAATATTTCTGGTTCTAGTCCTCGCCTAACAAACTTTTTCTTTATTTTTCTTGGTACTTAGGCCATTGCTTCTAGCAAAAGTGGCGAAATCGGGCTTGTTAGCCATGATTTGTTTTGTATCTAGTCTAGTTAGTTTAGGTTATAATAGCAATTCATTGCCATGATTGGTTTTAAATGTGGCTACTTTATCGCAGATTTTGGGTATGTGTTGCCATTCGGTTTCTCTGACAGCTGTTGATCTGATGTATTTTTTTAGTTATTGGTAGAGAAGGCAGGTTTTCTAGTAAAAAAAAAAAAAAAAAAATGCACGGGAAGTAACTAGAAAATTAAGAGGCACGTCTTTGTAACACACAAAGAGAGCTTGTGTGTACGTGTTGTTTTTTCCGTCTTATTTCTTGTTTCATTATTTTAGCACAACCAGTAGTTAGTTAGTTACTTAGTCGACAGATCATCCTCATTGTACATCAAGTATAGTACAACCATATCGCACCACAATCAACTGAGTTATAGAAAAAGCGCCATAAATGACCGATCGACAAAACACAAGAATCCTGTCCATATTAAAGCTGTCCTATCTTTTGTGTATGAGAATGCAAGACATTGATTTATAAAATAGGGAAACAGCTACAGGCACGGTGTGTGTAGTTTCTGAAAAGAATATTTTATTTTCATGAACATAAAGTGAGATAAAGAGAGAGAGAGAGAGAGAGAGAGAGAGAGAGAGAGAGAGAGAGAGAGAGAGAGAGAGAGAGAGAGAGAGAGGGGGGGGGGAGAGAGCCTACAGACGAAAGTGAGAGAAAGAATCAGAGAGAAAAGCTAGAACATGTGAACATGTTAGAGATCGCGTATTGTGGATAAGATCGCCCACGCCAGTTGACATGGCTTCTGTATGACTTTCCATACACCGTTCCTGTTGTCGCATGTTCTAGCTGTTCTCTGATAATGTGACTTCTTCTTCTACTGACCGTCCACAGCCACACACTCTAAAGAACACTCCAGAAATTGCCCAACACCTCACCAGGCCCTGACGGCATCCAGTATGCTGATATGCTGCAGATGTCAGAGGACGATATGTCAGAACTGGCAGAAGAGTTTAACATCAACATCAGAAGTGGTCAAATCAGAGAGGAGTGGCTACACAGCTACCTACTACCTTTACAAAAACCAAATATATACCATTCCAAGATCAGTAGATACAGAATCATAACCATACAGAACACTACGGGTAAGCTTCTGGAGAAAATTGTAGCACGTAGACTCGCTGATGACTTGGAAAAGCAGGACAGGTAACCATCCACACTTGGGGGATACAGACGTAAAAAGAGACATGGCTCAATGCAGCAGTCTTCGCCTGTGAAGTCTATGAAGGTTTTCAGATGAGAGAAGAGACATGTGTAGCTGCACTAGACTTATAGGATGCTTACAACAGAATACCATTTGAATACTTGGTGCCCATACTTCTCTGGCTGCAGGTATCTCTCTTCATCACCCTCTGGGTAGCCGCAGCACCTTTTTCAGAGACGGGTGATACTCAGGTGGGGTTGTTGGTCCTCAGAATCGATAACCGTCAGCCCAGGATTGCCTCAAGGTTCTCTGCTGTCTCCAGTTCTATTCAACGTGTACACCGTGCTGATAACTGAGCAGCAGTAGCACGGGAGTGGCGGAATCATGTCATTTGCTGATGACCTCTTAGTATATCGACATGGAAGAGATTGCCAAGTCAACGCAGAGTGAACTTAATCGCATCTTCTCCTGGTGTGTAGATTCTAATGCTCATGTCAACCCTTCGAAGGCCTCAGTTACGTGGTTCTCCTTGAACACGCATATAGTGAAGGCAGACTTACCAGCAGTGGAAAGCAGCGAGGAAATTTTGACGAAAACAAATCTGATGATATACCTCGGAGTAAGGTTTGATCGCAGCCTATCCTTCAAAGAACACGTTGACCATGTCATAACAAAAGCACGCAAAGGCCTGTCGGCAATGAGGGTTCTGGCCACCGCTAACACTGAGCAGAGGCTGCTTCTGCTTCTGGTGCAGGGACTTGTACTTTCTCCCATCGAATATGCCCTTGCCATCCTCACTGTCAGCTATACTCAGATTGAAAGACTTGAGAAGGTGCAAAGTGAAGCTGTGCACATTATTCTGGGGTGCACTGGAGACGCCTCTTGTGTAGCAATGAAGTACCTTCTTGACTTCCCTACCATGAACTACAGGATCAAGATCTGGAGGGTTCGTGCATACCTCAAGATACGCTCAGATCTGAAGCACCCTTTGCTCTTCAAGAAAAAGGGCAATAGTCTTAAAAGGGGAAAATCATGGCTGCGTAGGGCAGAGGATGACATCATGCAGGTTTGCAGCCGTACAGACACTGTTCCAGGTGAGGAATGGCTACCAGCGTCTAAAGCGCCCAGTCTCACATTCTCCTGTGTCGTGGCGCTCGATAGGAATTGTCGCGAGCAAAATCTAGCTTCTGTCAATGCCGATGTATGCGAGCTTATCAGTGACAAGTCAGATGAGACAGATGTGGTGATCTTCACAGACGGGTCCGTTATACAAGGACATAAGAGTGCATGGGCATTTACAGCTCGCTCTTCAGGCAGAACAGTTCAAGAAGCCAGCGGTGCCTTCTCCGTGACCAACAGCAGCATGACGATGGAAGTGATGGAGGTGACACAAGCCCATTCTGTGGCTAGAATCACAGGACTATTCCTGCGTGTGTGTGCTGAGTGACTCTTCGAGCATGATCTAGCCAGTCGACGCAGGCTAGTTACGCTGACAGTGGCTTGGGTCATTGCAAAACTCACCTACGTGTGCAGTTACCTTCATATTCGTCCCAGGGCATGCAGGTGTTGTTGGTAATGAAAGAGCTTATAGACTGACTGGTGCTGCATTAATTGAAGATGGCCAGCCCATGGATCACGAAGACATTGTCACTGCCCTTAAAAAGATAGGACGTTCTGATGATTTTGGAAGCAACGTGTCCACATCACTGCTAAAAAGACGCGAATTGGGAGTAAAGTTCGGCCCAGCCAAGCATGACAAGCACACCGGACGCACATAAAGTCTAGTTAACCAACATAGTACTGGCATTATTTCCTGCGCGACGCTGAGTATGTTTAGTAGGGAATCTGACATGTTCTCAATAACAGCCTACGGTCATCGAACCCTGGATTACCATAACCTCTAAACCACAGAGCCACACTTAATGTCATCACTATCGTCAAGTGCCTTGCCGACTAACGTGGGCGATCATACGTACAAAAAAAAAAAAAAAACCATTTCTAACTGCTTTGTGACATTGACCATGTAACTCATAGAGTACCGACTGCTCAATAAAGAATAGGTCTAGCACTATATGTCCACTTCTGGTCTTTGGTCCGTGTAGTGGTGATATAAACATGTAAGGGGTTTGACTGAACTGGGGAAGTTCCTAGATTGAGAGACATGAAGTGGACGTGAGAATGGCATAACACGAGAATATGTTAGCTCACCCGGGAACACGAGGTCTGGAGGAGTAGCCGACAGGGAAGTCATTCTGTGACAGGACCCGAGACATAAGAGTGTTTACTCAAAGTGTGAGCAAGTGAACTCTGGCTGGATAGCGTAAGTGTTAGGCTGTAATGTTGATTCGGCGATCCTCCGAATAACGGCCACATATTATGATGGCCACAAACAGGGCCTTAGTCACATGTAAACTGCGGACTTCTGGCGACTATATCGCCACCGCCGAGAGTATCTCAGGCGCCGCTACGCGCGGGGCTAAACTAGATTGCTGGGACTCACGAGCAAAGCTGCAGGAAATGCGGAAGCTACGCGCGGCGCGGGAGATACTCTCGGCGGTGGCGGTATAGTCGCCGGTCTGCAATTTAAGTCGCAGAAGTTGCAATTTACATGTGACTGAGGCCCTGTTAGGGTGTGTTTTTCGACGCCATAATATGTGGCCGTTATTCGGAGGATAGCCGTTGATTCGTTTTGCTTACATGGTACTGTGAATGAACATGGAACTGTAGATAACTCCCGTCAACTGTCATGTGGAGACGTGTGGTAGTTTGTCGGAAGAGAAGACGGCCTGATCTCATCTGTGCACCTGTTCCCTAGACAACAGCACATGTCGAGTGTGTACCAGTGAGGGCTAGTACGAAAGACAGACACATTACAGTCTGGCTCCAGACCTTAGTTTTGTGTACACATCAGTTTTACAAATCAAGTGTATTTGTATGCAGACTGCCGGTTCATCGTCTCTCAGACAGATGCACTCATATTTTGAAGGGAACGAACCAACAAATCTTATTTTCAAAAGGTTATGAATTGCTCAAGGCCCTCTTACATTCAGCCCTTCCAAGCACTTATCTTTCAGACAACATGGCATGTTATCAGTAATGCATGTTACGTTCACAATCATGTTAGGTGGGTAGTGGGTGTTGGGTGGGTAGTGGGTGTTAGGTGGGTAGTGTGTGGTAGGTGGGTGGTAGGTGGGTAGTGTGTGGTAGGTGGGTAGTGTGTGTTAGGTGGGTAGTGTGTGTTAGGTGGGTAGTGTGTGTTAGGTGGGTAGTGTGTGTTTGGTGGGTAGTGGGTGGTAGGTGGGTAGTGTGTGTTAGGTGGGTAGTGTGTGTTAGGTGGGTAGTGTGTGTTAGATGGGTAGTGGGTGTTAGGTGGGTAGTGGGTAGTGTGTGTTAGGTGGGTAGTGGGTGGTAGGTGGGTGGTAGGTGGGTAGTGTGTGTTGGGTGGGTAGTGTGTGTTAGGTGGGTAGTGTGTGTTAGGTGGGTAGTGTGTGTTAGGTGGGTAGTGGGTGTTAGGTGGGTAGTGGGTGTTAGGTGGGTAGTGTGTGTTGGGTGGGTAGTGTGTGGTAGGTGGGTAGTGTGTGTTAGGTGGGTAGTGTGTGTTGGGTGGGTAGTGTGTGGTAGGTGGGTAGTGTGTGTTAGGTGGGTAGTGTGTGTTAGGTGGGTAGTGGGTGGTAGGTGGGTAGTGTGTGTTGGGTGGGTAGTGTGTGGTAGGTGGGTAGTGGGTGGTAGGTGGGTAGTGTGTGTTAGGTGGGTAGTGTGTGTTAGGTGGGTAGTGTGTGTTAGGTGGGTAGTGGGTGGTAGGTGGGTAGTGTGTGTTAGGTGGGTAGTGGGTGGTAGGTGGGTAGTGTGTGTTGGGTGGGTAGTGTGTGGTAGGTGGGTAGTGGGTGGTAGGTGGGTAGTGTGTGTTAGGTGGGTAGTGTGTGTTAGGTGGGTAGTGGGTGGTAGGTGGGTAGTGTGTGTTGGGTGGGTAGTGTGTGGTAGGTGGGTAGTGTGTGTTAGGTGGGTAGTGTGTGTTAGGTGGGTAGTGTGTGTTAGGTGGGTAGTGGGTGTTAGGTGGGTAGTGGGTGTTAGGTGGGTAGTGGGTGTTAGGTGGGTAGTGTGTGTTAGGTGGGTAGTGGGTGTTAGGTGGGTAGTGGGTGGTAGGTGGGTAGTGTGTGTTGGGTGGGTAGTGTGTGGTAGGTGGGTAGTGTGTGTTAGGTGGGTAGTGTGTGTTAGGTGGGTAGTGTGTGTTAGGTGGGTAGTGGGTGTTAGGTGGGTAGTGGGTGTTAGGTGGGTAGTGTGTGTTAGGTTGGTAGTGGGTGGTAGGTGGGTAGTGGGTGTTAGGTGGGTAGTGGGTGTTAGGTGGGTAGTGGGTGGTAGGTGGGTAGTGTGTGTTGGGTGGGTAGTGGGTGGTAGGTGGGTAGTGGGTGGTAGGTGGGTAGTGGGTGGTGGGTGGGTAGTGGGTGGTGGGTGGGTAGTGGGTGGTAGGTAGGTAGTGGGTCTATTATTTCCTTCCCCAAATGAGATCCCAAAACCTAAATGTAAAGACAATGTGACTAAACATGATAACTGTCTCCATCTCATGTCATTGATAACATTAGTTAATAATCAGAATGTTTCCGAAATGAGAACGAATGTCAAGGGTCTGTGTGACAACTGTAGGTGATAGACTAGCACTTAGACAAATTGTTTTAGTGACTACGCGTTTACCACGTTTAACAGCCTCGGGTAGTTTCAATCAGTGGTGGATCATTTTCTAATTACAATGAGACTGTAGAAAATATCTTTCTGAAGTATAAGTATAAGAGTCTAGGCTGCAACACGTCTTTGAAGCCCCTAGATGGGGTATTTTTTTTAAAGAAAATTATATGTAAACTTTCAATACTATTTTTCAAATCATTATATGTTAAAATATCAATGCTAAAGTAGAAACATTTACTGTTACTACTAAAGAACTGCACCATAATTTTTTTAATCAGTATTTAAAAATCAATAAGAAATTAAGTATTTAAGTTCTACAAAACACACTAATAAAAATGTTTTGAGTGGTGTGTCTTCAGGTTGTAGCCCCTTTCAAAGCATCATGATTACTAATGTTAGCCCTACAGAGTATTCCAACGATTCTTCTATCTTCTTCCTCTTCGCATTTCTATAAACTCCGGTGGAAAAGTTGTGGGTGTTCATCCATATCTAGTCTGCATTCTTCTATAAAATCTGATCAGTGAAGCTTCCAGAAAATTTCTGGTTGTCTTCTATTTGTCAAGCAACACAGCCTTTTGTTGAAACTAGTATGCAGAATGCAAAAAAAAAATTGATGAAAACAATAGTGGTTTATTGCGTGCCTGTTCAACATTATTTTAACTCTGCAAGTGGACAAGATTCATTTCTTTGTTATTACCATTGCTTCTGTCTTTCCAATTTTGTTTTCGCTTTTACGGCCAATGTGCCTGTTTTTTTTTGTAAGTGATTCTGACTTGTTGCTATCAAGGTTGCTATCTACTACCTGATGATAACAGAACACAAAGGTAGCAGGCATCATTTTAACATCTCTTATAGTTTCCTATACATTCCTAAACAGCTGTTGATTCTTATAAATGCCCTTTTCTTGTCAATACTTTCATCAGCAATCACCAATCTGTGCCATCAATGGCTAGTATATCTTTGACCACTTTACGATAGGAGATGTTGAAATGATGCCTGTTAATTCAGTGTTCTGTTTTTATCAGGTAGTAGATTTCCTAGGAGTGCTGAATGGTTAAGAACGTTAGACTTTCATGCAGGGAACCCAGACTCATGTCCTTAGTAGGATCATGGATTCTGTTCTGTGGGAGGACAATGAAATTCTAACCTGCACGAGTTTGGCAGCTCTAAATCCTCGTTCTCAATTACTTCCCCCTCCTCCACTAAAAAAAAAATGGTAATTTCAGGAAGATTTAATGCCAGTTCTGGCAGTAGATCTCCTGGAAATGGCTGAAGACATCACTGTTCCCCCTGTTACCAGAGTCCATTTGTTACTTGCCTTCCCTGCCTCCTGTAGTTTCTTGCCCATGGTGTTGATGACCTGTGCCCAGTTTTGGGCTTGACGTCCTTGCTCTGCTTCCATCTGCCTTGCCCTCTAGTATTCTTCTTTCTGAATCAATGTGGCATTTAACGGGGCATACAATAGTTTGGTTTCTTATACAAGTTCTGGTTCAGGCATATAGAACCTCCCCCACCCCCTAAAATGTTAAGAACTCTCCAAATTAACCATTAAACACAAAATATAACTTGTAACGAGACAAGGAATGGGGAGGGAGAATTACCAACAATAATTAAAAAAAAAAACATCAAATGGTCAAAATTTATATTGGCAGAAACAATGAAAGGTCCATAAATAAGTAATGATTTTGAATAACATAAAACATCCATATAAATAATACACTGCACCAAAAGTTATATAATGATCATCATGAAGGTTATTTGCATCACTGTTTCACAGAAAAGATTCTTTATACCCCACCTCAAATACTGTCCTGCACAAGGTGTCTTCAAGTCTCCGTCCATAGGGAGAAAAAGAAGAATAAGAATAGGAAAAAGGATGAAGAAGAATGAATGAAGTATATGTCAAAGGGTAATAAAAGAGGTGCATAGGCTTGTCTTATACTGAGCCCTTTCAATTGTCTTATATTGAGCCCTTTCAAACACTCATCTTTTTCCCTACCTACACAGCAACTGCATTATATATATATATATATATATATATATATATATAATACAGCAGTATACATAATATGAATATAAAGTAGAGAACAGAAAAGCAATGATGGCAAATGCATGTTGTAGTGAACCATTTCTCCTCAATAAATTGTGTCCCAGATAGAATGACGTCAGCTAATAAATATGAATGAGATATTTACATGCAAGAAGGGCAGAGTCGTGAATCACAGAGAAAATGCTGGCCAAATGAAACCCGTGCGAATCATAGAGAAAATGTTGGCCAAATGTAACCCGTGTGAATCTGAGAACACGAAAAAGTTGTAACTGTAATGTGGCGGTTAGAAGGTTATATAATGCCTTAAAAAGACCATGTGGGCAGTCACGTTTGGGCCAAGAAACAGAGTGCATGAAGAACGGAGGAGTGTTTGTGGATCCAGAATGTGTCTGAGTCTAAATGTTGCTTCAAACGCCCTTGTTGGCCAAACAGCAAAGGATTGACGGGAAACTTTATCAGCCGGCTGATTTTGTGTTTGCTTCAGTGTGTGAATGGGCGGATGTGTTTCGATAAGTGCAGGTAATGTTGACATTAGTTTGTAAATCTTAGGTGTCAGGCCCTAGACCTGACCTATTTCATGTACCGGCCAAGAAAACAGCGAGTGGAAGAATAAAGAACGAAACCGTCTTGCGCTGTTTGCTGTCGTCCATTTCTACTCCTCGTGCTCATGTCGGGGTGTGAAAGAGGAGTCTGCAGTGACTGGAGCCAAAAACAATAAGAACAGAGTCATTGCACATGTAGACATACACACACACACACACACACATACAAGAAGAAAAGGAGGAAGAAAAAGAAGAAGCAGCAGAAGTAGAAAGAAGTATAGTCAGTTGAATACTACACTGTCCCTCTTGTCTCATTTAATCTGAGAACAAACAAAGACTATTTAAACAAAGAAGACACATAAAATAGATTGCACAATTTACTGCCTGGCATATTTTACTTTATCTTGTGAGGTGCATACTATGGTAGCAATTGATTCAAATGAAGCAAAAAAATTAATTCTCCAAACTGAAACACAAAGCAACTACATTCACAGTATGACCAGGTAAACTCAAGGTAAAGAGCATGTTCTTTTTTCTGAACATTCTGGACTTATCATCATCATCATCATCATGTGCCAAATTGATTTTCACATTAGGTAAAAGCAGCAAAATAGATTTGCTCATGAGTGAACATTTATTTGGCATGGTTAGTCACTGAATGCTAATAAAGTTACTACATAAGAGACTGAGAACTTACAAAAATCCCCACTGGGTTAACAGAACTGAAGTCAACCAGGAAATGAATTCAAACCATGCTGGTAATTCAGCCTATTTCAAAAATACTCATTTTTTGCAACTTCTTTAAGACTGGCAGCAAGATAACAAGCAGATAATGGAGGGGACACAACTACAGATAACAGGCAGATCATGAAGGGGACACAACTACAGATAACAGGTAGATTATGGAGGGGACACAACTACAGATAACAGGTAGATCATGGAGGGGACACAACTACAGATAACAGGTAGATCATGGGGGACACAACTACAGATAACAGGTAGATCATGGAGGGGACACAACTACAGATAACAGGTATATCATGGAGGGGACACAACTACAGATAACAGGTAGATTATGGAGGGAACACAACTACAGATAACAGGTAGATAATGGAGGGGACACAGCTACAGAAAACAGGTAGATCATAAGGGACACAACTACAGATAACAGGTAGATCATGAAGGGGACACAACTACAGATAAAAGACAGATCATGGAGGGGACACAACTACAGATAACAGGTATATCATGGAGGGGACACAACTACAGATAACAGGTAGATTATGGAGGGGACACAACTACAGATAACAGGTAGATCATGGAGGGGACACAACTACAGATAATAGGTAGATTATGGAGGGGACACAACTACAGATAACAGGTAGATCATGGAGGGGACACAACTACAGATAACAGGTAGATCAGGGAGGAGACACAACTACAGATAACAGGTAGATCATGGAGGGGACACAACTACAGATAACAGACAAAGCATGGAGGGGACACAACTACAGATAACAGGTAGATTATGGAGGGGACAAAACTACAGATAACAGGTAGATTATGGAGGGGACACAACTACAGATAACAGGCAGGTCATGGAGGGGACACAACTACAGATAAAAGGCAGATCATGGAGGGGACACAACTACAGATAACAGGTATATCATGAAGGGGACACAACTACAGATAACAGGTAGATCATGGGGGACAAAACTACAGATAACAGGTAGATTATGGAGTGGACACAACTACAGATAACAGGTAGATTATGGAGGGGACACAACTACAGATGACAGGTAGATTATGGAGGGGACACAACAACAGATAAAAGACAGATCATGGAGGGGACACAACTACAGATAACAGGTATATCATGGAGGGGACACAACTACAGATAACAGGTAGATTATGGAGGGGACACAACTACAGATAACAGGTAGATTATGGAGGGGACACAACTACAGATAACAGGTAGATTATGGAGGGGACACAACTACAGATAACAGGTAGATTATGGAGGGGACACAACTACAGATAACAGGTAGATTATGGAGGGGACACAACTACAGATAACAGGTAGATTATGAAGGGGACACAACTACAGATAATAGGTAGATCATGGAGGGGACACAACTACAGATAACAGGTAGATTATGGAGGGGACACAACTACAGATAACAGGTTGATCATGGGGGACACAACTACAGATAACAGGCAGATCATGGAGGGGACACAACTACAGATAACAGGCAGATCATGGAGGGGACACAACTACAGACATCAAAGAAAAAATAAACTCGCCCTGAGTGAAAACTCTCACCAAACTAAATATTAATTCTTGACTGAGCACCTGACATGACGTGTGCTAGTCTTTTTCACTGGTAGACATCACCTACTGTACTTAAATATTGACTACTTTGTACTGTCTTCTGGATCTAATGGATAGCAACAAATGAGTTCAAAACACTGACTGCTGACGGATCCTTGCAAGTGACACATCTGTGGGTGCACTCTGCCACTATTCAACGACCTATTAATGCAATTTGATCCTGCACCTCATCCAAAGAGTTTAGACTGAAATAAGAAGCAGGTGAACAATGTATAAACATCTTTTATGAACGAGCAGCTTATGTGTATCATATGAATAATCATACTGACTTTCAAAATAAACATAATATTTCAAGAACTGAAAACGTTCATTCAGGAAAAAAAGCTACTTTCTTTTTTAACGTTTTATGTGTTTATGACACTTACATCCATAAAAATCTACCTGCTATCTCAGTGGGTATGCTGTCCTAAGTCCTGTGATTTTGATAATCACTGGACCAATACATTGCTCCCCCCCCCCCCCCCCCCCCTCGGAATATACAGCAATTGCCACAAATTATTTGCTTTTCACGAGCCAATCAAAATAAGCATTACAGCAGTACATGACATATCCACTTCACTATTCAAAATAAATGTGCCCTGATTTTTCACATAGATTACCTCTAAAATGAGTGCAATTTGATGTTTTGCCAATTTTGAGTCAATCCATTTACTGTAAATATGCTAACTGTATGCTTCGTATCAGTGTCCGTCTGTTTTTTCCATTGACTTCAAATAAAGCACACACAAAACTAGAAGTATATTTACATTATAATTGTGTTGCTACAAGGACATTATTAACAGGTTGCATGCAAACTTTCAGTAATTTACACAGAACAGTTACTGAGATACAAATTTGTACACCTGTGCATGACTTCTGGAAAAGACTATAGCAAAGTAAGATGTCCATCTAAAGTTTGCATTTGGACAGATACAAGACTATACAGAATTTAAACTTCGACTGAAATTTTTATTCTTCAGGGAATTTTATTTACATCAGCTGGATCACAAACTGTACTTTTCACAGATGGAATTAATTTATACTGAATTTTTCCTTCACAAAAGCATCCAATTTCAGAAAAGGTGAGAGTGACAAAAAAAGTTACATCTTTTACTAACATTTTAAGGACAACAGCTTGTCGTTGGTATAGGTGGTGGGGAGTGGAGAGGAAAGGAATTCCCACCAGAGAATTTCTCTAGCGCACCTAAATTACCCATCTGAGGGGTTAATTAGTTATTAAGCGTATTATCTATACCCGTATTAGGTGACCCTGGGTCAACACAGCCTGAAATGGGTACCAGTTAAAAGTCTCGAGATGTGAAGGAGGCTGGCGTGATATTGATCACATCACTCATTGAGGGCCAACTGGTCTACACAAATCTTGAGACTAGCATCACATGTCCCAAATGCAACTGCTGTAAAAAAGGCACACCACTTTGCTCTCATAGGTTTCAGCAATGTTGAGATTATATAGGCTAAGATGATTGTCAGAGGGTAATTTCTGTAACCATATCCACAGATGATACTATCAATTATTTATATCTTTGCTCCTCTAAATTATGAGAAGGGTTGCAGGAATCAGCAGAAAAGACAAAACCAGGAATGAGGCCATAAAAGAACAAGTTGGCACTGAATCTATTCTGTTAAATATACAGACAGCAGAACAAACAGTCTGTCCTGTTAGAGAGAATGCCTCATGAAGCTGTACCATACAAGGCATAATGAAAAGAGGAGGAGGACACAGAGTGCAAGAACAAGATAGAAAGATAAAAATCAATAAAAATCAGAGAAACTACAACAGCATGATATGTCTGTGGTCAAAGTGGCTAGAAGAGCAGGAGGCAGAACCTTGTATCTGCTTCAACACCCAAAGAGTTAAAAGAAGGAAGTGAAGAAGAAGAAAAGATCCTCCTAAATTCGAATGAAGAGAAATTAATAGCAATTTTTTTTTTAAAATGCATTGCACATATTCTTAATTGCTGAAGGATAGCCAGAGAAACTGAGGCAACCAGACAAGAAAAGAATTAGGCAGTTATAGAAGCATCAAATTATGTAAGTCACTCTATGTCAACACTGAATCAGTAACTGTAGAGTAAAAACATACCTTCTGGCTATTGCTGACTGTCTGAAAATGGACAAAACAATTGTCAATATAAACTGATTACAAATGTCCAGTGACTGTTCTGTTACAGATATACAGTACAATGCTGGTCTCATCCTCATCACGTAGCAGGTCATTGACAGAACACCATACTCATCCCAGTCTGGCTGAAACAAACTCAGTCCCTCATCAGCTCTGTCACTAATTTCTGTGCTCATCCCCACACTGGTCAGCTGCTGTATCTCTGTCCTGGTACCACACCTTCCGCTACTTTTCTTTTCAATCCTCACTTTCTGAGGCAAGATGCTGTTTATCAGCCAAACTGCCTAGATGTTCAGATCTGTAAACTTTTTTTTTTTTTGGTCCACAGTATTCTAAGAATCTTTCCATAGCAAGTCACCTCAAAAGCTTGTGCTCGTCTGTATACTGTTAAAACTAAAACAAGTCAATACAAGGTCTGTTAAAAGAAGAACTATTCAACCTGTTGCTGGGAACAAGGTAGGTGTTCATTTGGGCTCTACAACTATTCTCCTTTAGACTTCACACTTCTCCCAGTGGTTCTCAAATTATTGGAAGCATTTCAGAAATCACACCTGAAATCATTTAATAGAGCTCAGGCATCTTGGTCCACAATATGTATTCTCAGGAATAAATTTATGTCTCTTTCAGCGACATTTTTTTACATCAGGAAACAGTAAAAAACCGCAAGCACCCGTGACAGGAGAGTATTACACCTGAGGAACCCAAAAAATGCTGCATCTTGCCATGAAAATCATAAGAACAAATGTTGACATGAAAAATGGTTGGGTGTGTTATCATGATGGAGCTGGCAAGTTCCTGCTGCCTACAGTTCTAGTCAGTTACCATGCACAGCATCAGGAAACTGACAGATGAGATGGGGACAGTACTTTCCAGCAATGTGCAGGTCTTGCAGTGGTCATCATAAAAATGATCAACTCGACTGAGTCACTGTTTTAATTTTCTTTATCCCTAGGGACAATGAGTTGTTGAGTCTCATTTCATCATATCCTCACTGGAGAGGCCCATTGTCCCATTTTCAGGGGAAAAGTAGAAATTACCCCCCCCCCCCCCCCCCCCCCCCCCCCCCAATCAAGTTGTAAAAGGTGACTAACAAGGTGTTAGCTGAAATCGGATGTGATGAGGTGAAGGGCAGATATCACAACTTAGCTGTTAACTACAACATAATGTGCTAACTGCCCTTTTATTGGTGAACACAGAAGATGAAGATGAAAAACACATCATCTCTGTCCTGCATATTTGGAGAATTTTAGAAACAATCAGAAACATTCACTGAAGTAGCTTTTCTCTTCCAGTGAAATACAGAACTTGATTTTAGATTGTTTTGAGGTTTTACACCAGGAAAAGGTACATTTGCACATTTCTATGAGAAAAGCAGTCTTTTGGTGACTTAATAAAGTCTATCGGAGCCTATACAAGAATTAAACCAGGTGGATTTCAAATAGACTGTGTCATCAAGACCAATAAAGAAGCTAAAAAAATGTACACATATATGATTCAATGGGACAGAAAGAAGTCTAAATAAAGAAGATTGATCCCATATCTGGTGTCTAAGCCTCATCAGCTGGAGATGTTGGCCTCACTTTCATGTGGGGGAACCTATTCCAACATATCTTTTTTTAAAACCATATACTGGTACAATATCTCAATTGTTCTGCATTTGTCCTTTGAAGGATGGCTGGTATGTTATGTGGTTTGCAACTGGCTACAATATCAGCACTTTTCAGTCTAAAAGAAACAACTTTAACTCTTTGAGTCCCAAGGAACGCGTCATAAGTTCATAGATTCCTACCTAGAAGCCCAATGAATGCAAGATGCGGCGATTTTACATCTTTTTTTACTATCACTGGGGCCTGCGATGCTAAACCCCCTGGGTCTCAAAGAGTTAACAAACCCTTAATTTGTCCCTTTTTATTACATGTTTGTTAAAGGGCGATCCCCCCCCCCCCCCCCCCCCCCCCCCCCCCCCCCCCCCCCCCCCCCCCCCCCCCTCTCCCTTTCCCCAATCCCCACAGAACAAACATAGGCAAAAACACTCACTGAAACTCAAGCTGTGAGCGAATCAAATCCATCTTTCTCATTGTCTGAAATAACATGTATTATTAACAATAAAAGTCAATAAAGATCATCAAAGAAAAAACTAAGTAAAATAATAAAAGACTCAATATTACCAAGTTAACAATCTGACTGTAAACATGTTATTTTTCTAATCAGTTAATGGTTCTAATGTTTTCTTGGATTGCCTCAAAGGTTTGTCTGTCTGTCTGTGAATTCTTGGAAATGTTTTTCCATCTGTTTAAGGTACTTTTGGAAAGGTTTTTATTGTCTGGTCATTGTATTCTTGGAGAGGTTTCTCTGTCCGTTCACTATACACTTGGATAGGGTTTACTGTCTGTTTATGCTATTGTTGGATACATTTTTCTGTCTATTCATGGTATCTGTGGATAGGTTTTTGATCTGTTTATAGTATTATTGAACAGTTTTTGTGTGTGTCTGTTTATGGTATACTTGGACATATTTTTCTGTCCGTTCATGGTATTTTTGGACAGGTTTTTCTGTCTGTTCTTGGTATTATTTATCTCTTAGATTTTTCTGTCTGTTCTTGGATTTCACTGCCTCATAGTTCTGTCTGTTCATGGTCTTCATTGTTTCAGTTTTTTCTGTCTGTTCATGGACTTCACTGTCTCAAAGACTTTTTTTTATCAGTTCATGGTGTTGACTGCTTCATAGATTTTTCTGTTAGGTCATGGTGTTGACTGCCTCATAGATTTTTCTGTTAGGTCATGGTGTTGACTGCCTCATAGATTTTTCTGTTAGGTCATGGTGTTGACTGCTTCATAGATTCGTCTGTACATGGAGTTCACTGCCTCACAGATTGTTCTGTCTGCTCATGGTATTCACTGCCTCACAGATTGTTCTGTCTGTACATGGAGTTCACTGCCTCACAGATGTTTCTGTCTGCTCATGGTATTCACTGCCTCACAGATTGTTCTGTCTGTACATGGTGTTCACTGCCTCACAGATTCTTCTGTCTGTACATGGAGTTCACTGCCTCATAGATTGTTCTGTCTGTTTATGGTGTTCACTGCCTCACAGATTGTTCTGTCTGTTCATGGAGTTCACTGCCTCACAGATTGTTGTCTTTACATGGTGTTCACTGCCTCACAGATTCTTCTGTTTGTACATGGTGTTCACTGCCTCATAAATTGTTCTGTCTGTTTATGGTGTTCACTGCCTCACAGATTCTTCTGTTTGTACATGGTGTTCACTGCCTCATAGATTGTTCTGTCTGTTCATGGTTTTCACTGCCTCATAAATTCTTCTTCTTCTTCTTCACGTTCACCAGCTGTACACTCTGGCGGAAAGTTCTGGTTGATCGTCCACTACTGAACTGCAGTCCTGCTCCAGAAGCTGAGTGTTGCTGGTGCATCAGTATTACAGATCTCATTCTCTTGAATACAGACTGTTGTTTCCTTGCCTGTCTGGCAGATGCACCCAATTAGTCGACTCTTACGACATGCTTTTGGGGAGGCAGTGGGTCTATTCTTGTTTTCCCCACAATGGGGCCCCGGAACCCACACGGGGGAACCTCATAAATTGTTTTGTGCATTCATGGTATTCACTGCCTCACAGAATGTTCTGTCTGTTTATGGTGTTCACTGCCTCAGAGATTCTTCTGTCTGTACATGGTGTTCACTGCCTCATAGATTGTTCTGTCTGTACATGGTTTTCACTGCCTCATAGATTGTTTTGTGCGTTCATGGTGTTCACTGCCTCACAGATTGTTCTGTCCTGTTTATGGTGTTCACTGCCTTACAGATTGTTCTTTCTGTACATAGTGTTCACTGCCTCACAGACTGTTCTGTCCGTTCATGGTGTTCACTGCCTCAGAGTGTTCTGTCTGTTTATGGTGTTCACTGACTCAAGATTTGTGTGACTGTATATGGTATTGTTTAGCTTTTTCCCAGAAAGCCCACTTCTGCTGCCATCAGATGTTTTCTAGGTTTCTCTGTTTCGTTTACTGTTCAAGTGCCACACCCATAGGCCAGTTGTGCCATGCCGCACTTCTTTTAACTTTTGTGCATCTTTGTGGTGAAGTGGCCAAGCCCTAGCCTCATCCCCTGAAGGTTGTAGGTTCATTTCACGGACATGTTTATTATTTCATGAGTGCAATGTTATGGAGAACTATGGAGATTACCACTAGAAATAAGAAACACTGCACTGTGCAATGCTCTTGGCAGGTGGTTAGCCGATCTATGATAAGAGACTGAGTGCAAAGAAATAACATTCTGCCCACAAATAATAAACCAGAATACAAAAGGATGCACATGCAAAATCTCAATTTCTGGATCAAGACAAAAGTTCAGAAGTGGTTGAACAAACCTTCCAACACATTCTACAGCTAGTGAACGCTAAGAAATAGAATACTGACCAGAAGTAGGAATGGTGTCTTTTTTAAAAAATCACCTTCACAAGAATGCAGACGCCAAGCACTATCAATCACAGGACACTGTTGTATATAATACAAAAATGAGAACACAAAGTAGAGTAAAGATGAGAACACCTACAACAAAGTCCAGAAATCAGTATTACCTCGTGTGAGTTGTAGACGCATGATTCCTGGGATGCAAAGTTCTTAGCAGCCTGGGCAAGTAGCTGGAATATCGTACATGGAAAGTATACATGATGTACAATGAATACTTCAAAACTTGATATGACAATCCTATGTGACTCTCATTTTTGACTACGAAAAAACCCACAGCAAATGAAAAGTACATAAATTTGTCATATTCTAACATTCAAAATATGTGCAATTTATTTAATAAATGAAATAATAGAAATTGTGAATAAGAATACATAAGAGATCAACCAATCCAACTGACGGTTTTTTTGCAACTGGGTGACGGCTAGTTTTAAGGTTTATAGGCTGTCATGTCAACTAATCAAAATGTGCCATCAGACAAGTTTGCATTTCTGGGTAGGCAGTTATTTTGAGCGCATGTCACATGTGGCTACTCTTTTTTTAGGAGTAAATGGGTGTTTAAAGTTTCCTTTATTTTGGGGGTAAAAAGGAGCTCAAAGTATCCTTTTTTTTAATTTATTTTATAAGTTTTCATTGGCATGGAAATTGTAAAATATGGTTTCTAAGAAGTCTGGTCAGAAACAAACAAGTTACAGCAAATCAAGTTTTTAGACTACTCTGTGAAATTGCTAAAATGTATTTAGTATTGATTTTTCTTCATGTTCATATTATAAAATTATTGTTAACTAACTCAAACTGCCATAACAAAATTAATAATATTAACCGGTGAACAGACGAATGAGCAGGTACCGCTGGACTGACTTTTTTAAAATACCTATCTAACAAGGCTAGTTGCATTTCATTAATCAAAACGTAACTAAAAATGTGACCTAAGCCCAATTCTACTCTTTAAACAAAAAAAAAAAACAAAAAAAAAAATAGGTTATGTTATATATAAATAATTACTATATTATTATTAATAGGCTATCCTCAGAATAACAGGCACTAAAGATGGCGCCGCTACGTGCTGCACGGATGGGGCTAAACTAGATGGCTGGGACCCACGAGCAGCAGCTACCGCATCTCCTGCATCGTCCTCATTTTATTTGCTTGTGTGGGAGGCTCTTGCTGCGTTACCAATCCGGTACGAGCTACGCCTTGTTGCGATCGTACTTAGCCGAGTTTCAATGGCGTAACAGCCACAAACAGCAGATTTTCAGTCACTATTTACAATTTCTGTGCCATAATTTCCAGATATAAAGCCAAATTATCGGTAAGTAGTTGATTTGATGTAACATTTTTTTCGTTCCTTATTAGTTTTGACTTCAATTTTTAAATGTTTACAACACACGACACGTGACTGAGGCTCGTCAGGATATTTTTCGACCGCCATCTTTAGTGCCCGTTATTGTTATTCGGAGGATAGCCTATTAATATTATATGTTTGTTGTGATTTTGTTAGTAAGTTTTAAGTTTGTATTGATTGTATTGTATCTTATCGTAGCATTCGTTGACAGGACACAACTAGCGCCCATAAAATGTTCACCTCGTTAGATTTGGAACCTCTGACGAACTGTCGCACTAATGAACCTAGATCGTTGACATTAGCTGTGATTTTCTCATTGAGCCTGGCTTTAGTTTCTTGATTCCAGTTCATGGAACTGCGAGACGACGCCATTGTTGTTGTTGTCAATAAATATGTCCGACTTCCGTCCACGGGCCGAATCTGTTCTCTAATACAGAAGAGTAAACGCTGCATAGGCAACAATTAGGTAGTCTTAGTTTCAGCTTCATAGCAAACGAGTCACCTCCTGTGCCAACGAAAAACACACAGAATGTTTATCACAGTTCCTTGTGGAAAGATTGACAGACAGCATATCTAGCATACACACGCATTAAAGCATACGGTAGCCATCCGAAGTGCTAACACAAACAGTCCGTCCTTAGAAATGCAGTTCTTCACTGATGGTAGCAGAAGTCCCCAACAGCTCAGCAATTGCACACGCGATCAATTTTAATCACATACGGGCACCACCAACATTGCGACGACAGCCATCGCGCCATTTTCTGAATCTACAATTCACACCACCACGTTGGTCACAGTCGAAAAAACCATTCCAAATGAAATCCACAGCTCACAGTGTAACCCATGCATGTAACTCAGAAGCTGGGCCACGAAACTATATCCATCTACAAATGGAGCAAAAATGCAACGGCCAACGTCCGGCAGATTAAAAAAAATGTGCCTCGGCTCCAAACAGTGCCCCTGCCTAGCGTCCATTGTAAAGGCAACAATTAATCATCATCATGTAGCACGTCCTTTGTCTGAAAGAAACTCGGTCTCTTGCTAGC
Organism: Candidula unifasciata; assembly: GCA_905116865.2. Classification (NCBI taxonomy): domain Eukaryota; kingdom Metazoa; phylum Mollusca; class Gastropoda; order Stylommatophora; family Geomitridae; genus Candidula; species Candidula unifasciata. The sequence goes on from CAJHNH020003780.1 coordinate 514,188, forward strand.
TCTCCCGCCTCATGCACTTTCATCCTCAAGAAGTCACTTATATTCTGTGCCCATCTTCGTGTCGGTCGGCCCCTGCCCCTGCTTCCTGGTACCACGACTTCTGCTATAATTCTTTCTTATCCGTCATGGCGCTTGATATGACCAAAATATTTCAGCTTCCGGGGTAGCAATTATAATAATATTAATAATAATTACTGTGCTGTCTCCACAATGGAATACGACTGTAGTGCAGTGCAGTCTCTAGGAATATCACGTACTGAGGCCCAAATCGTCTATAGAGTGCAAATCTCTTACCATTGCCTGAGTGCGCGCCCCCCCCCCCTCCCTTCCACTAAATCATAAACTGGCTGCAGAGGAAATTGTGAAATTGTGCCCTGGGTTCTTTTCTGTTATTTCACCAGATCACGCCGGCTTCGAGATTTGGTAGGGAAATCCCCAGACCGTCCCACAGTATAGGGGAGTTAGGACTAGTGTTAAATGAATAACGACTAAAATGAGGCCTAACCCTAACCCCCCTATACTGTGGGACGGTCTAGGGATTTCCCTACCAAATCTCGAAGCCGGCGTGATCTGATGAAATAACGGAAAAGAAATTAGTTCTAGTACGTGCTTCTGCCTTATGACACTGAACTCAAGAATGCGAGTGGAGTTTTATGTATTGGTTTTTACTTGCGACACTATCATAGCTCATCATCATCATCAGGTGCCTTGCCGACTGGCGTGGGCGATCATGCCTCTCCATAATCTGCGATCTACTGCAGCATGTATCAGTTCGTGTGCCGACACACCTCCATGCCATGCAACAAGACTGTCAAGCATCTTCTCTCGTTGTCTTCCTCTATCTCTCCTTCCACATATCTTTCCAGTGATCACAACATGTTCTATTTTCCTTCTTCTCATAACAAGGCCGAAAAATGATGACTGTCTCCTTCTGATGTCTGTGATAAGTTGTCTTCGGGCTCCCACCTCTTTCAAAACCTCTTGGTTGCTATCATAGCTAGATAGAGCTTCAAATGTCTAATCCAACGATACCTCAGTGAAGCCGATAGGTAAAATATAGGCGGAGATACTAATATTTATGTGGCTGGTATTAATATTTTAACTAATTAGTTGTCTATCCTTTACAGGACGTTGCAGAACCAACCCCATCACGTTCTGGCTGATGTGGTTTTTCTAGGCAAATTTACGTCCAGTAGTTTGCCATTGCTTACTGGAGGGTCAGCTCTCGGTACACGGTCAAAACCATCGCAAGACAAACCCGGCACCCCGACATTACGAAACATGTTCACAACGCCACAGACGCCGGCGGTACTAATAAAGATACATTATAATCAATCTGACAAAAGATGGATCACTGGCTACGTCCGAGTAAAACGAAGGGTTAAAATGACTAAATGTTTGCATTTTTGACAATAACTATGTTGTATGTTAAAGAATCCCTTAGCAACTATAGACAACTGCAGTCGTGAGTAAGCACTTATTTGAGGTAATGATTATAAGAGGTTTAAAGTAATAAATATTCATTTAATTACAGTTGCCGAGAAAATATCCCAGATTTTTTGGGGAGCGATGGGGGGGGGGGGGGGGGGGAGTTTGTTTGTGGGGGGTGATTTCCCCCCCCCCCCCTCCCGCCCTATACAACATTGTTGAAACGCCGCCACCGAAGAAAAAGGAAAAACAAACCGATGCCCAGCGGCTTAACCGCCCGATGCAGATCACCTGGAGGCTCGGGTCACTTGATGTGGGGTCAAGGGTCAGATAAGGCTCGGAGGTTGTTATGTTATATGCACGGCCAGCTCCAGACATATGCAGCCGGACGTGGTTATATGTACGTAGAAAGTATACATGTTGAGTGGTAATTTTGTTAAAACGGATTATAAGGCCTGGTGTCAGTTGGGACTCGGGGCAGATTTGTGGTCAGAGCATCGTCAAATACCATGCCCACGGGTGGAGGCAATCATGTCTCTCCATGGTGTGGTATGGTGTCGCTTGTTAGCCGATGAGCTGTGATTATGGTAGTATACAACTAGGTAGCGATAGGCGGTCAACTTCGAGCATGCCGAATGTGGTACGGGTCACAAGGATCTCCTGAGCATATAGTGCTGTGACTTGATTTAGAGTTGCAGAACCAACCCCCTCATTTTTGGCTGTTGGGGTTTTTATAGACAGATTTTACGTTTAGTAGTTTGCCATTGATTTCTAAGCGGCTAGCTCTCGTTACCAATATCGAAACCAACGCAAGATAAACCATCCATAGCGAGGAGCAGACCTGGCACCCCGGCATTACGAAGCGCGTTCGCAACACTTAAGCCATAGAAGCCGACTTAGATAGAGTAAAACTGAATAAGAATTATAACAAAATGGCGGGTGTCATGTCACAGTGTCAGGTGCCGGTAGCACAGTTAGGGTTTGAGTTGTCGTGTCAGCTAGTTTCGTGAGAAATTGCTGGTGTAATCTTGGACCCTGTGTATATGTTGCTGTGACTTTATATAGAGTAAAAATAATGACAACTTATGTCAAAAGAGAGTTTGTCCTGTCGCGATGTTATGTGCCGATGGATCAGTGAGGGGTCGGGTTGTCATTTCAGCCACTTATAATAGAGGTTTTATCGGTCAATGAGGGGTCACTGCAAATGATGCTACGACTTATATGGAGGAAAACAGTGAACTATTCTCGTAAATGAGATGGCCTGTGTGTCTAGGTGTCAAGTGCTAGTGGCTCAATAAGAGGTTAGGTTATCACGTCAGCTAGTTAAATGAGTTGTTTTAGCTGTCACCGAGGGTTGGTCCCCGGTTTCCGTCAGTGGTTCACAGAAGTTTCTTAATAAGGCAAACACTATCCTTGGGACACTTTGAAGCCGGCTCCGTCTTTAGTAAGACGTCCTCTGTCTTGACAGACATTACATCGCTCCATGTCTTTCTCATCTGGGACACCTTAAATCACTTAAGTCACTTCTCAAGTTGCTCACTAAGATTGGCAAGTGGTTTACTGAAGTTCTTGAGTCGTTCGATGTCTTTCTCCTTTGGGGCATCTTGTCGCTCAATTTACGTAGTAAAACTTTCACTTGCTTTGCTGAGTAACTCTTCACCGATGTTTCTTGGTAAGGCGTTTACTGTCTTTAGGACATCTTAAGTCACCCGATGTCTTTCCCCATTGGGACACAACCAAAAGTCTTGACTTACTGACTGACTTCCTTCCACACCAGGACATCAAACAAGCGATAAACACCCGATGACACAATGTGCCACCATGCGGGGGAGAATCACCGTGAAGAGGTCCCAGACACGGCGTTTAGCCATTAGGCCATATTTATGGCCAGGCTATATTGCGGCCCCTGGCAAGAGCCAGAGTAGGGCTTCAAATAACGAAAAATTGCACCCTAATAAGGACGAGAAGTTTTAACACCCTAAGTCTTTATCATTTGTTATACATTAAGTCACTCCTTCACTGACGTTTTCTGGTGTCATTAATCAGCATTGGTACCATTCAAGTGACTAGATGTCTTTTGTTGCTGTGGATTTCAAGCTGTACGATAGACATGGTCAGTGAAGTTATATTTGTGGGGGTGTCTAGTTCGTCATTTTCTTAGTACATTTGTTTCCATAGAAAAGCGCACTCGCCATTTAGAGGTTATAAGTTCGTTTGATGGCACGGTTTTTGATTTTTGTGTTGTCTAGTGTTCTTCTATCTTGTTACTTCTTTCTATGAGTGTCGATGAATACAATCCCTGTTTGTTTATATATGTACTTAAAAAAAAGGGTGCTGTCGAAACATCGGTTGTTTCTATTTGTCTGTTTCTTTTGGAGATATTGGGTTTAACTTTTTCCCCTTCCCTTCCCATCACCCCAATTGGAATCCCCAACACATATGGAGAATTTAAGTTAAAACCGGCTACTATGTATTTCAAATAACCCTAATGGCTTCCATGACTACAATGTATAAAGTTACATAATGACAAGTAAAAGAAAGTAAAAGCGGTCGGCATGGTATTCACCTCATCATTCACACAGTCTCAATATTCTTAAACTGTCTATATATTCTCGAAGACAGGAGGGCTTAGCCAGCGTACTGTGAAGGCTCTGTTTTGTACAGACGATTTCGTGAAGCCCAAGAAAGAATATAGGTGTACTCATAGACATACGCATTTGCCAGACTATCTTTATTTGCCTCTTAATCAGCCCCTCCCCCCCTTTTCCAAAGAATTGTGCTTGTGCCTTCCCCTCGAGATGTTTTGGAAAAGTAAGATGTCTAGTTCTTGTAACCAATGATAATATTACTGCCTGTCTGGCTTTGTTGAGGTTATACTTATCTGGAATTGTTTTGACACCCATCAGTTTGGCAAATAGTTCCTTGATTAATAATTGATGTTAATAAGGGTGACGCACTGCGTCCTGAATCATTTTGACTTATAAAAGATCTAGCACGCGAGTCACAGAGCAAGCAACATTTTCTGAGTATAAACAGGGCATACACCAAGTTGGATGTATACCAGAGAAGGCCTTTGCCGAGTCATCATTGCAGTTTTAACTCAGACAAGTATGAATGAATGAGGTCAACTCCACTAGGACCGCACAACGACCGACCAACACCCTGTGACACAAGTGCCACCATTCGGATGAGAATCACCTGGGCGCAAGTCCCTCAAACGCCGTTCAACCGTTAGGTTATAGTCGGAACCCCGATAACAGGGGGGGGGGGGGGGGGGGAATCTTTTACATACCTGTTTTCTGACCTGATTAAACAATATAAACATGCCCTAAGACAGGTGTGGCCGGACACAAAAATGGTGATCCCTTTTTGTATTGTATTCATGGACACTGATAGAAAGAAGTAGAAAGATAGAATAACACTACACACAGTGTGGGGGGGGGGGGGGGGGGGGGGTTTAAAATAACCAAAAATTGTGATCCCAAATTGGGAAAGATTCAACTAGGCAAAGTTACGTAAATGAAATATCAGACAAGTTGTAGTTTTTGTTTAACACCATCAGGGCCGTAAAACGAGCGATTAACATCTGGTGACACAAATTGCCACTATTCTGATAAGGATCACCCGGGCACAGGTCCCAGAAGCCCAGTTCGACTCATAGGTTGTGTTATATCAAGGTCCTCGACTACAGCCGAGGTGGGGTTTTAAAACGACGAAAAATTGCGTCCTATATTGGGGCTGTTGTTTGATTCAGACAGGTAAGGCGGTTTTTGTGTGTGTGTGTCTGTGTGTAAGTGCATTAATGTGGCTATGGGCTTTTAAACATCATTCTTATTCAGCATTGTAAGGACCAGCAAACATTTGATAATAACAAGGTGATGCACATGTTGAACGCAATATGCAAATTTGTCTGTTTGAAAATGGAAATGCAGATTTACACCTTTTGTCTTTGAAAGTTTTGTGTTTCAGAGACATGGCGTGTCGCATTGGCTGCAATCGTTTTCGAGCAGTGGTTCCCCTTTGTATCGTGTCTGAACTGACTTAACAAAAGAGGACGATAGACATGGCCAATAAGTAGGGCTATACCGAATAGTGATTTTCACTATTCGGCCGAATACGAATAGCTGGACCAACTATTCGGCCGAATACGAATACGAATAGTGAATCATCATCATCAGGTGCTTTGCCGACTGGCATGGGTGACTATGCCTTGCCACAATCTGCGATCTCCTGCAGCATGTATTAGTTCGTGTTCTGACACACCTCCGTGCCATGCAACAAGACTATCAAGAATCTTCTCTCGTTGTCTTCCTCTATCCCTCCTTCCATAGATCTTTCCAGTGGTCACAACATGTTCCATTTTCCTCACCTTATAACAATGAAAAATGATGACCATCTCCTTCTGATGTCTGTGAGTAGTTGTCTTCGGGCTCCCGCCTCTTTTAAAACCTTTTGGTTGCTTTTTTCTGGCCGTCCAAGGTATTTTAAGCATTATTCTGTAAAACCACATCTATGAGGCCTCAAGAAATTGTTTGGCCGGCCTATTGATTGTCCATGACTCACAGCCATATGTTAAAACTGGATATATATAGCAAGCAAGAAAGCCTTAGATTTAAAAAAAAAACACACACAATCGTCCCATGTTGTCAGCATTAAGGCAGCTTCTTGTCTCACTGAAAGTATTTCCAGCTGTGTTAAAACATACGTTCGCTTGGTACGCTCGTAGGTGGTGCACAAAGTAACGCTTGACAGTATGAACCAAGGTGGGAAATCTTGATATGTTCATTTTCCACCAGTCCAGAAACGGGTGTAAGGTAACCACTATTCGTATTCGGCCCGACTGCAACTATTCGGCCGAATACCGAATAGTTATTAGGTAAGCTATTCGGCCCAGAAGCGAATACGAAGCGAATATTCGGTACAGCCTTTCCAATAAGACACCTTTTTTAGGAGGTGCCTAGTTGACCATGTTCTTAGTGCACCTGTATTCATGGCGAGGCGCAGACGCAGTATGGAGGTGACAGGTTCAATTCCCGGCACGGTAACTATAGCTTTCGATTTTTATGTTGTCTAGAGTGTTCTTCTATCTTTCTACTTCTTTCTATGAGTGCCGATCAATACACTTTCTGTTACTTGATTAAAATAACAAATGAGGAGAGAGGAACAAACGAACGAACTTAAAAGATTAAGTTAAGGCCTAACTTACTTTCTGCCCATGTTATCTCCGCCTGTTCATTCATTTCATTTATGCATCCGTTAACAAGTAATAATCAACATTATCAAGAGCGGGCTAAATATTGAATACAAGCACTGGAATGTGCTCAAAGGACATTTACATTTCTGAAAGTAAACTATAGTAAGTGTAATACATCTAGGGGACAGTTCAGCTTTTGGGGAGGGCATGTGACTATTATTGTACTCTTAGAGTAAAGGCAAGAGGGACTTATAATCAGAATGCTTCTGGCACCATTGGAGCTGGAACTCTGCTATGGCTACTGAAGATGGGGAGGGAGCGCTTATGGGAATGCCCCGAGTGCTGTGATGTCGGTTCTGGAATCAACTAAATTCAACTGAACTGTAAAAAGAGAAACAGACACACACACACACACAGATATATATATATATATATATATATAGAGAGAGAGAGACAGAGAGAGATATAGTGAGGAACAAACAAACACACACACACAGAGAGAGATTGTGCTTCTATAAAGAAACCAGTATTTCATATAGACATTTTCTATTTGCAGTCTGTATTCAAGAGAATGAGATCTGTAAAACTGATGCACACGCAACACTCAGGTTCTGGAGCAGGACTGCAGTTCAGTAGTGGTCGAGCAACCAGAACCTTCCGTTAGAGTTTACAGCTGGTGAACGCGAAGAAGAAGAAGAATATTAAAAATTACAAATAAAAAAAAAAACAAAAAAAAACAATGGTGAATAAATGAACGAATGAAGAAAGAATAATGTATTGTTTAACGACGTCTTTTACTAGTGTACACGGGAAAAATAGTTGTTTTATCTAACTTCCTCTGTATTAGCCATTTTAAGGAAGGTAGGGATGTGGTCCATAGTCTGGCTGTGACATTTGCGCCATTGTATGGCCAACACATCCGCTTTCAACAAACTGTAATTAGTTGACTGTTAACAATGTGTTCGTTAAGGAGCAGTGATTGTAAACCACTTCACAACTCTAATTTTTTTTTTCCCATGAGAGAAATGGGGTCCTACAGTCCGCAGAATAGGGCTAGAGGTTATACCTAGCTGCTGCAGCCGTGACAGATGCTCTAATTATAGATTCTGTGGTTGTTGAGCGGGTATTTGGGATCTGCTTTGTTGGTCTGCCATTTTCACTAAGACTGTTAATCTGAGACTGGTATTCTAAACCATCAGGTAGCAGCTAGCTTGGGACTAACTGACAGATCCGGCGAAGATATACTGTAGGCTCGCAGCAAATAGTGAGCGCAAAATTAGTGCTTGTTTTTCTCACATCAGGAGACAGTAAATAGCTATAGATTTAGAAACTTGACACAGAAAAAGACAACATTATACATACTGGTAAGATTGTTAATATCATGGCAAATGTCAAACGTGCCAAGTTAATGGGCCTTAGGCTGTTGTGCGGCCGCAAATAAAATACAACTTCTATTTGAATTAGTTTATTTGCTGCTTTTCTGATCATGTCCTTACAGTCGCTTTGTGAGTCACACTGGAAGTCAGTCTTGGAGATAATAAAAAAAAAGTAGGTGCCGCCGTCCATTGAATGGTAGTTACCTTGCAAGGTGAAGTAGGAAACAGAATGCTGGTGACACAGGGACGTTAGTGCGATAGCTGACGACAACTCACGCGCTGAGGATACATTTATAGACAGTGACACAGAAAAAGATGGATCTGTTCAGAAAGTAAGGGGACTGGGTAGGGTTCACTGTAAAGGTAAAAGGACATCGTTCAAACAAAAAAGACCTGTTGAATGATTCACAACTTTAGCGACAGGAGAGGGTGGGGCAGCTTCATCTGTTGCATGTCACAGACTACAATAGCGTGCTGCGTGAAATACAAACTGAAGTGTTTTGCATAGCCGCGCCGAGGACAGAACAAGAGCATGTGTGGGATTGTCGCAAGTGTAGACACGTTATGTCAGTCGTTCATTCGCTAATTCTATTTTTTTTTTCTGACAAAGTCTGTAAATTATCCAGTGAAATTAAGTGGTTACCAGAGATTCACACAGAGAGTTTTTTTTTTCCTAGGCAAAAATGCCCGCACTCGCCGTACTAGGTCTTATATAATTGAACCCCAGCCGTTCTGTGTTTTTTCCCCCGCCTAAATCTCTGGTACTATTTCTCTGCTTTCTTCTCTCCCTATTTCCTTGTTTCTCCTCTTCACTCTCTCTCTCTCTCTCTCTCTCTCTCTCTGCTGCTTGCCGAAGATGACGTCAAACGCAGAGCACGTAGCACGTTTTAATTTTATTAAATTAAAATTTAAAAAAAAATGTTGAAGTTGTTATGGAGCAGGAAGTAACCGGTCACACTAGTAGAGCCTGTCTGCCAGGGAAGTGGCAATAGCTGTCCTTATGGAGTCCTTACGTCTGGCGCCGCCCCTCCCACTGACCAGACGTCCACATTCACGACTGCCTATCCCACAGCCATTCAGCCTCTCAGCACGTAGATCTAGACGGGGTTATTTATCGAGGTTGTCTCCTCCAGATCCGTTATGTTTTGTCCCAGGACCGAAAGGTCAACTCGTGTAGCATTTGCCTCTTCGGTCATGGGCAACGGTCTTAACTAGAAAGGTTTACCAGGTCAGAGGACTTACCACCTTAGTGCGCCCTTTTCACATAACGACTAGACCCAGACACTCACAAACGGGAACAGCTGGTGTGCTCTTAGCCACTACAGCCCTGAGTCTTCATGACCATAGGCCCCCATACTCGCCATAAACTGTGTAAAAAGATGTCCGTACTCATCATAAACTATGATAAAAGATGTCCGTACTCATCATAAACTATTTAAAAAGGTGCCCGTACTCATCATAAACTATGATAAAAGATGTCCGTACTCACCATAAACTATGATAAAAGATGTCCGTACTCATCATGTTTGTTGTTTGTTTTAGTACCCAGAAGCCATGAGTTGTTAACCCTTAGGCTCGGTATTATGGATATCGCAACCTTTCGGCCCTGATTCCATTGTAAATACCGTAAATCTGGGAGAAAATGTGGCTTTCCTGCCTACCCCCGGGATTGAACCCGGACCACAAGGAGTTCGTCCCCCCGGTCTCCGCGCAATCCGGTTTAGCCAACTACGCTAGAGAGCCGGGCCCGTACTCATCATAAACTATGATAAAAGATGTCCGTACTCACCATAAACTATGATAAAAGATGACCGTACTCACCATAAACTATGATAAAAGATGTCCGTACTCATCATAAACTATGATAAAAGATGTCCGTACTCACCATAAACTATGATAAAAGATGTCCGTACTCACTATAAACTATGATAAAAGATGCCCATACTCATCATAAACTATGATAAAAGGTGTCCGTACTCACTATAAACTATGATAAAAGATGTCCGTACTCATCATAAACTATGATAAAAGATGTCCGTACTCATCATAAACTATGATAAAAGATGTCCGTACTCACCATAAACTATGATAAAAGATGTCCGTACTCACTATAAACTATGATAAAAGATGCCCGTACTCATCATAAACTATGATAAAAGGTGTCCGTACTCACTATAAACTATGATAAAAGATGTCCGTACTCATCATAAACTATGATAAAAGGTGTCCGTACTCATCATAAACTATGATAAAAGATGTCCGTACTCACCATAAACTATGATAAAAGAAGTCCGTACTCATCATAAACTATGATAAAAGATGTCCGTACTCACCATAAACTACGATAAAAGATGTCCGTACTCATCATAAACTATGATAAAAGATGTCCGTACTCATCATAAACTATGATAAAAGATGTCCGTACTCATCATAAACTATGATAAAAGATGTCCGTACTCATCATAAACTATGATAAAAGAAGTCCGTACTCATCATAAACTATGATAAAAGATGTCCGTACTCACCATAAACTATGATAAAAGTAGTCCGTACTCATCATAAACTATGATAAAAGATGTCCGTACTCATCATAAACTATGATAAAAGGTGTCCGTACTCATCATAAACTATGATAAAAGATGTCCGTACTCATCATAAACTATGATAAAAGGTGTCCGTACTCATATTAAACTTTGATAAAAGATGTCCGTACTCATCATAAAATGCCAATTCCAGTAGCGCTGAAAACAAAATGATGCTTTAAGAGACGTTACATACCACCAGACTCCCAGGTAGACCCAGCCTGGAGTGGATAACAGGTAGAGTCCTGGGAAGTAAAAGCGGCCGGCGTGATGCTGACCACATCACCCACCAAGTGCTGATAAGTCTATAAAAAATATAGGTGAAGCCCTATATTCCCAATACGCCTGTAGGCGTGGAAGCCCGGCCAATAGGCATCAACAAATTGGTTTCTTCAGCTCTTCTGTATTTAAAGTCCAGGTTAAAATACTGTCTAGAAAAAACACTGACTGCTGTATCACAGCTTTTATTGGTCACATACTTTGTGACTCATTTTCTGTCATTGCTTTTATTAGACACATCCTATGTGACTCGTTTCTTCCATTGCTTTTATTGAACACATCCTATGTGACTCGTTTCTTCCATTGCTTTTATTGAACACATCCTATGTGACTCGTTTCTTCCATTGCTTTTATTGAACACATCCTATGTGACTCGTTTCTTCCATTGCTTTTATTTAACACATCCTATGTGACTCGTTTCTGCCATTGCTTTTATTGAACACATCCTATGTCACTCTTTTCTTCCATTGCTTTTATTGAACACATCCTATGTGACTCGTTTCTTCCATTGCTTTTATTTAACACATCCTATGTGACTCGTTTCTTCCATTGCTTTTATTGAACACATCCTATGTGACTCTTTTCTACCATTGCTTTTATTGGACACATCCTATTTGACTCGTTTTTACCATTGCTTTAATTAAACACATCCTATGTGACTCTTTTCTACCATTGCTTTTATTGAACACATCCTATGTGACTCGTTTCTACCATTGCTTTTATTGGACACATCCTATTTGACTCGTTTTCTACCATTGCTTTAATTAAACACATCCTATGTGACTCTTTTCTACCATTGCTTTCATTGAACACATCCTATGTGACTCGTTTTCTATCACTGCTTTTTTAGGGCACATCCTATGAGACTCCCGTTTTCTGTCATTGATTGTATTGGACACATCCCATGCGACTGTCGTTGTCAATCACTGATTTTACTGGACACACAAAATGTGACTCGTTTTCCTGTTCTTGTTATTTGACTTTTGTTGATATCATGGAAACAATCTTGTCTTCACATTTGTGTAAGTCATGGGGTCAAGTTCTAGTTGAACTCCCATGCTGCCATGAGGAGTATAAATAAGATCTCTATGTATTTTGCATACAACTGATGTTTCTTGATCTGGTTTGTGCCAAGTGAACCCCAGTAAAATATAGACAAGCTCATCATTAACAAACAAAAAAAAAAAAAAACGAACGTATATCACAAGGCATAAGCAATCCAATCGCACAAAGGAACATCTTATGCAAAGCATATTCATTCCCAGCTAAATGCTACAAGTGCCAGATGTGGTCACTTCCAACGAAACATAAACGAAACAGTAGTAACCATGGAAATGAAGTGTTTGAAACAGACTGTAAGAGTTACCAGAAGAGATAAAATCAGAAATAAGGTCACACGAGATCAAGTCGGCACAGAACCAATTCTAAATTACATACAAAGACAGCAAATCACATGGTTTGCCGACTTGGAGGGAATTCTTTATGATGCTATACCATACAAGGCATATACCAAAAGAGGAGAGGGACGAGGGGCAAGAAGTAGAACAAGAACAAGATAGAAAGATAACAGAGAAACTTGTCGGCACCACGACGTGTCTATAGCCGAAGCAGCCAGAGGAGCACGAAGCAGGACCTTATGTCTCCCTCCACACCGGAAACAGTAAAAGAGGACGTAAAGAAAAAGAAAAAGACATATACATCTAAGTTTAGCTGGGAGTCAAATGTTCAAATAGGGATCGTCACGGGCCAGGAGACCTGAGCTCCAGAGTAGAAACCTCGTTAATTAATGCAAAACGATTGGCAATAATCCGTGTGTCACTTGTTAGTCCTCTGAGGGCCGGAGTCAACCGGCGGGCCGCCAGTTTAACAGCCGTACCACAGTGAATTCGTTGCTCAGCTTTGTGTTCCAACAACACATTTACCACTGCAGGAAAATGCACACTTCAACCATAAACATAACGCTTTTTCTGATCGCGCCTAGAATTAGCATATTTTCATTTGTATCACCAGGAGAGTAAGAGCAAACATTCGAGAGGGGAAAAAACAAACACGAAAAGTACTGAATCTAGCCGTGCAGGAACATTTTCAAAAGCAAGTTTGATCAAGTCACGCTCTGTTTTTGACATTGAAGTTGGCGCTGAAAAACTTATTTGTCTGCTGGCCTAGTTTGTTACTGAGACTTTCAGTTATTGAACACCGACGGTCGACGCAATTGTGTGTCTGTTGTTAATTCTTCTTCTCCTTTGTTCACCACCTGTAAGCAACGGGGGAAAGTCCTGGTTGTTCGTCCATATTATACTTGGGCTTTGTGCCAGGGCTAATGACGCAAACACTCGCTAGAGCTATCATTATAAGTAAATAAAGAAAATATACCGTTACATTCAACTGGCAATTCGGGTATATAATGTTAGCAGTTCCGTGTTTGGGGAACAAAAAAAAAAAAAAAAATGCACAGCCTATGGCTTCATTATCTGCAGCCCCTCAAAAAAAAAAAAAAAAAAAACCACAGACTTTTCACAAATTCAATGTCCTTTTAATAAATATTAATAATTTCAAATTTTTATTCAAAATATTTTACATTGCTTTCGCTTCCCGAAATATTTTGACTGCATTAATATTATTTTCGATATATTATCTCAGACTTTTATTTCTTCTAACTTACAACTTATTTCATTTGGAATAGAATATGTAGCTTGAAATAGTGATCTTCAACCGTACATTAACTTGGAACATCTCAGTCACTGTGATTTCACAAACATATGTGTTTATTATTTTTTTCAATACAAATTACACGACAAAATATTTCCATTATCCATATGATTAAAAGGCGTAAGTATTGTAAAGTCTTCTTCGATCAGCTGATATCATTTACAACGGTAGTGCCTCAGGGCTTCATATAACTTGGGGCCTCGTCAGGTCTGAATCCTGCTCTATGGGATTAAATTTTTCTAGACCAATCAGCGATTGCCGATCATGTGGCCAATTTGTCTTTCTCGATTTACTGGAGGGGAGGGGAGGGGGGGGGGGGGACGAACTGAGTGCCTCCCACCCCCAATAATTTCATAACAGGCCTACATTTTATTTTATGTTAAATATATTATTATATCTATTTGCTTTCCATTACATTATTATTGTGCTTCTAAACTAGGATTAAGCATCATCAAGAAATTTTGAAATTTGTAAAGGGTGGAGGCGTTTAAGGTGACGGAGGCGTTGGGGGGAGGGGGGGGGGGGGGGGGGAGGGAGTAGGTAAAATGATAGTCGGAGGTTGAGTGATGTCCGTTATGTTTGTTTGGTGTCGGCGCCACGTTGACAAGAGGATACCCGAAACAGTCCTTGTTGTTGTTCCTGTGGTTGTTGTTTGTTGTCGTTGTTGCGGACGATGATCGCAAAGCTTGGTTGTCTTTCCTTTGCTGCCGCGTTGGGTCATAACTATGACAGTATAAGGAGAAAAGACATAAAGACAATAGCCAGAGTGGGTGCTTTAAAATAACGAAAAACTGCGTTCCATGAGGCAAAGATCCAACAGTCTGCATAAACATAAGCCAGACGTGTACTACGGAAATGCACACAAAACACAACTTGTAGGTAAAAACCAATATCCAAAAGTAGACAAACAACCAGAACCTGGCAGCCGAATAACACTAATAATACGCAGACATGCCAAATGCATTACTGAGGTATAAAAACTGAACTTTTTTTTTTTGAATTTTAACAACAACGTTACTTCTCGGCTGCCAAGTCAGCCTTGATAGACCATAAATTCTGTTGGCCCTTGTCCTTCCCCAGTTGTCTCGAGGCATTATTTTTATGTGTGTACCCACCTGGACTGACCTTGTCATGCGTCAGCTACGACCAAGAAGTCTGCCTGAACTCGATAGCAACCTGACGTCTAGAGCAATATCCACTGCGAGATACAGGCAGATCTCATTCATGTCAACATAGCACACGCACAGACGTTAATTTTGTGTGTCACATCATGCGCGCACGCACATACACACACATACACGAACATACACATACCTACTCACAAATGCACACACACACACACACATCATTGTATGAGGGTGACCTAATTACTACAAGGAAACACCACCACATACCAATATAAATACACACATTACACACACAGAGCAAAAGATGCAACAACGTACTAGTATATATGTATATATATACATATATAAAAATAAACTAAACTGAGAGATAATTATACCAATGTAGACAGATAGACAGAGGGAGAGAGAGATAGAGATAGATAGAGATAGAGAGAGATTAGAGAGAGAGACTACAAGGAGACAAGCCTGAACATACCAAGATCACAGGAAAAGTAAACTGAAAAGAATCCTCCCAGCAAGGCTGCCAATGGGTTTTTGTTTTGTTTTCGAAAAACCCAGCTTAGCTGAACAAAACCCCAAGCAATAGAAAGAAAAAAAAAACAACAACACCACACCCCCTCTCCCCCGAAAAAAAATGCTGGTTGAAAAATATATAAAATTTATAGTTACAACACGAAACAGTTACCACTTTTATCAATCAATCAGGTGCCGTCTCCACAATGAAGGTTGGCTGCAATGGATCTCCAACAAGCCCTGTCTCTTGCCCTTGATGTACACTCACTCATACTGCTGTTCGTCCATCTCTTGATGTTATCCTCCCACTTGTAACGCTGTCTGCCTCTTGGTCGCCTACCTTACACCTTTCCCTCTAGGATGATCTTTACAATGCTGTTATGTCTTTTAATGTGACCAAAATATTTCACTTGTCTCTTTTTTATTTCACCTAGCAACTCTCTTATCATTCCCAATTTCCTCAGTACCTCTGTATTTGATAGCTTTTGTTTCCATGAAATACGACCTAATCATCTGTATATCCATATCTCCAAAGAATTTATACGATTTTCCAGTTGTTTGTTCATTGTCAATGTTTCTGTGCCAGCTTCAGTAACTTTTGCATGTTGTTGAAAATGTTTTTGGCCATCCCTATTCTTTTCTTGACTTCTGTTTCACTTCTGCCGTCACATGTTTTTACTTGTCCAAGATATAAGCAATTTTTAACTTGTTACAAGTTCCTAAATATCATGTTTTTTTTTTCCTTTTTCAAAATAATATCTAATCCAAATTCTGCACTCCTTCTGTTTACTTGCTCCACTAGGGCTTGCAACTCCTGCTCACTCTCTGCTAGCAACGCTGTGTTGTCAGCATATCTCAGATTGTTTATTATTCTACCATTAATGTTCAGTCCTGGTAATTCTACAATCTCTTTAAAAATGGTTTCTGTACATAAGTTAAAAAGGCTAGGCGACAGCACACATCCTTGTCTTACTCCTCTCTTGATCTCTATCTTGGGTGAGCAGATGCTGCCATATCTTACTGTTGCTTCTTGCTCCCAGTATAAGTTTCTAATAAGTCTGATATCCTTTCCATCTAGTCCTATGTTTTGAAGAGCTGCAATTAGTTGTTCATATTGCACTCTGTCGAAAGCTTTTTTGTAATCTATAAAACATGCATACATATTTTTCTGAACTTTTATATTTTTTAGTCATCATCTTTAGACAAATTATGGCCTCTCGAGTACCACTGTTTTTACGGAATCCAAACTGCTCTTCAGAAACTTCTTTCTCTATTTTTTTTTGAATTCTTGCTTGTATTATCTTCAAGAGTAACTTAGTTACGTGACTCATTAGGCTAATAGTTCTGTAATCTTCACAATCAACAGCTTTTGATTTCTTGGGTAGTGTGATGAAAACAGATGTTTTCATGTCCCCGGGAATGTACCCATAGTTATAAATGTCATTGCATATTTCTGTGATAGTATCAATTCCAAAAGTAGATAATGATTCTAACATTTCTGCAGTCATGTTGTCTGGACCTGTAGATTTTCCCTGCTTCATCTTATATGAAGTAAAAAAAAAAGTAATGGACCCTTTTCCACGCCTTTAGGCGATATAGGACATTGTCACAGACCTCTGGGTGACCTTGCTGGTCCGTGGCTCGTAACTGGGCCTATGACAGACAAACTAACCTTTAACACACACTATACCCGAACGCACACAGAGCACACACGACAATCTTTATTGTAAGTACAGGTAATACAACAGAAAGTTGACTTCCCGCCGTGTGGCCACCTATTGCTTGGACCCTCTGGCCGAACGTGGCCGAACGAGCTTTACAATCGCCTCGTTCTCCAGTCCGTTCCACAAGCAATCTCCTAGTGACAAACCATACTGGCACGAGATACGCTCTTATCTATCGACACACTGACCAACCAAACTGTCACAGCCTCTGTCTAGTGCAGGGTCAGAGTGCCAAGGTTAGACATTATCTCACAAAACATGTACCTAAACGAATTAACTGGTCAGAAGTAACTGGAACCTATTTACCTCTTATGGCACAACATAATACCTAGTACCAGTTAAATACACAACACAAAAACTGTCCTATTCTAACAGAACACTGTACATAATCTATGCAGTCACTAACAGAAATATCCTAACTCTAATATACTATCACTGTCTCGCTAACACGTCTGCTCTCTCTGACCGCTGTACACAGAATCCCCGTGTTCCGATTGCGATTGAAAATTTAAAAAAATAAAAAAACTTGGACAGTTTCAACCTGCCTCAGGGGCTTGGTTTTATTTGTGTCCTGGTGTTTTTGCGGTTTTACTTTCTTGATTTCGGTGCGACGATGTTTCACGTCTTCCTAAGGGTTTCCTTGCTGTTTCGCAACATTAGCTTGGGTTGGGAGTGGACGGTTTACTAGTCCTGAGAAGGACTAGTAGAGTATGCCGGGCACGGCCTGTGAGGGGGTGGGTGGGAGTAGATCAGGCTTGTCTGGCAGTCATGCCTGGCTGGTTTTCCGAAAGCTGGCTTGCGGCAGGTTGCGGCGGTATGCCACGCCCTGTTACAGCGTGAACACTGGGTAATCTCGGGTGAGTAGGTACCGTTCTGCTGCTTCGTCTGTGGCTGACTTATTCTCCCTCTCTGCGTCACATCTGGGGTGGTCTGAGTAACTGGCGTCATCTCAACAGGTATCTGCGCCTCGGCTGGGGTCGCTTCTAGGGCTGGTAGAGTCTGGGTCTCTTCTGCTGGTTCCTGGGTTGAAGTACCCTGCATCTCAACTGGGTCGTCTACCAGTGTCGGCTCCGTCTTCTCTGGAGAGGTCAGTGACTCGCTGTGTGAGGTTTTCTCGTTCGCTGGCTTTGAACGGGTGATGCGGTCTGGCTGAGGCTTCTTCTGGCAAGTTTTACCTCGGGCCATGGTTGTTAATGCAGTGACTGGCGCTGATCGGGCTGCTGTCGAAAGCTCGATCCCTGCAGAGTCTGGCAAGGCTCGTTGAGTGAGCTGAAAAGTACACCGAGCGTGCTTTTCTCCACAGTTCACGAGCAATCGTTCTACAAATGACTGGTATGGCTGGCTCTTCAACAAATGATGTGCTCACGGGCCGCTAATGACCCAAACGCAGACGAATACCGATAGCGTAGTCGAGCTAAACTCAGCCGAATATCAAGCGAGTCTGACCAGTATCTAGCTTTCGATAATCAGGTTACGAATGGGTAGTTAGCAAGCTAACGAGAGACACACGTGGCTTTATAGAGCAAGAGCTGTGTGATGGATGGCCGATCTATGTCTGCCCTGTGTTCCTTTCACCTCGTGTCTTTTGACCCGTTCACCAGCTCAGTCCCAAAAGGGGTAATCGTGCTGCGAACTTGTCTACAACAAAGTTCACTCTTTCTTGTCGTGGCCAAGCGCTTTATCCTGAGCGCTGGTTTCACCGTGCAATAACAGAACAGACTTGACCAGTCACGGCCCTGACCTTTGTGTCAACCCTGGAGTGTCACCTCAACACGCACACCTTACGGTGTAGTCCATTCCGCCACTGACTGTACTCATAGGGTTGTGACAGACATTTAGGACTAGACTTTATATAGGATATATTAAAAATAGATTTCCCCAAGGCGTCACATAAAAACCAGATCGGGGTGGGGAGGGGTGGGTCGGCTAGCATTAGTAGCCCTGCCTCCCACCAGGAAAGGGTGGACCGAGGGAGGCGTGGACCGAGGGAGGCGTGGACCGAGGGAGGCGTGGACCGAGGGAGGCGTGGACCGAGGGAGGCGTGGACGGAAGGAGGCGTGGAGGGAGGGAGGCGTTGACCGAGAAAGGCGTGGACCGAGGGAGGCGTGGACCGAGGGAGGCGTGGACCGAGGGAGGCGTGGACGGAGGGAGGCGTGGACGGAGGGAGGCGTGGACGGAGGGAGGCGTGGACGGAGGGAGGCGTGGACCGAGGGAGGCGTGGACCGAGGGAGGCGTGGACCGAGGGAGGCGTGGACGGAAGGAGGCAAAGACTACAGGAAAAGAAACAAAACAGCAGGGTAGAGGGAGAGACGTCACTGTTTATTTATGTAAGAGGGTATATAGATATATGCATTTATACTGTGATATCCTGATAAAATATACTTCTGGTTAATTAGATTCTCAGTTTTTTTAATGCGCACATTGATTGAGAGAAACTGGATTTGTTTGGTCATTGATGGAAAAAAACTACACTTGTTTGGAAGGCAGACAGTTACATATATTTATTAATTTCACACAACAATATACACACATACTTCAGGCAAATAAGGAGGCCTGCATACATAAAGAAATATATACACATTAATAGACATACAGATAGAAGGACAGACAAACGGATAGACAGACCGATAGCTAGACGGATAGACAGAAACACAGAGACAGAACGGACCAACGAACTTTATTTTCAAAGGGTTGCAAAATAATTGGAACACATATGCCAGTCTCATACTTGGCCCTTCCAAACGCTCGTCTTTTATACAGCAACAGACAGACAACTAGACTGATAACAAGGTAGTTATAAAAACCTACATACTTGTAGACAGAAAGACAGACAAACCGACCGACCGACAGACATACAGACAGACCGACCGACCGACCAACCGACAGACAGACAGACAGACAGACTTACAGACAGACAGACAGACTTACAGACAGACAGACAGACATACAGACAGACAGACAGAAGGACAGACAGACAGAAGACAGACAGGACAGACAAGACAGACAGACAGATCAGACAGACAGACAGACAGGACGGACGATGATAGATAGATAGAGATCAGAGATAGAGACAGACGGACGGGGGATAGACGGATACGGACAGATAGACGGTACAGATAGACGGACAGATTAGACAGACGCGACGACATAGATAGATAGATAGATAGATGATAGATTGATAGATAGATAGATGGACAGCCAGGATAGATAGATAATAGATAGATAGTAGGATAGATAGATAGATAGATGATAGATAGATAGATAGATAGATATATAGATATATAGATAGTATAGATAGATAGATAAGGATAGATAGATAAGATAATAGAAG